>JAOTJB010000007.1:23122411-23140153 GCA_027123815.1 Erythroxylum minutifolium | reverse complement strand
TTTCCTAATTTCTCTGATTTACCTCACTTGGACCCGTTTCTCTGGTCCGACCCGTTCTATGGAAACGGGATGTTACAGCGGACACATTCACTTATCAAGGCATCATAATTTAAAACACGAATAACACGATATCTAAAACTCAATTCCTCATTTCATTTTAAAAAACATAATGTAAATTGTAGTATTACAGTACACAATCCATATATATATACAACATCAAAGCTATAAGAGTGTACTGCTCTTTTACACATTCTATATGAAATAAGAATTGTACAAAAACTCTGTCTAACTCTTCAATCTAAGCTGACCAACCTTTGAGCCATTTCTCGAGTCCAAAAGCAGTAGTAGGTTTCTTCTATAACGTCTTAGTAACTAAGTTTCCTCTCTCTTATACCTTAAAATCAACATTGCAATTTTGATGAGTTTTGCGAACTCAGTAAGCAAGCCATCATCGATGTGCTCACTCATATCACATAACACAAACAGTTCATATTCCAAATTCATAGAAAATTCATGATACCATATAATGCACATCACCTCACCAATTATCATATAGCATCAACTGCCATTTTGGTTACTTATTTCACATTTCTCATTCAGAACAATTCAAACAATTCATTTCGGTCATTTAAAACACACATATCAAATGTATATGCAATGCACATGTGACTCACATTCAATTATTACGTTGTTATGACCGAGTTCTTTTTTAACTGTCCCATATCTGTTGTGGATACCGGGATCATTGATAACTATCCCATATTCATTGGCGACATCGAGTTCATTTTACATAGTAAGTCTGTGGCTCCTACACATTCTAAACTTTAAGCTCTTTTTCACTAGCTACTTCGGTCACAACTGCCTTTATCTGATCATACATATCATGTAAGGAAATGCATCAATTATCACGTCATATGCAATCATTCACTTTCATTTATCATGTACAATCACTTTCATATTTTCATCGGACCTAAGTCCGACATTCAAAAATCATGTTGAGTACATTTATTTCTGTCAGACTCATATACAATGAGCACTTTCAATGCAAATCTCATTCATCAAACACCTCGGACTATTAATGTCTAGAATTAACACGCTCACATCAATGATAATTCAATAATTGAAATTTAAGCAAAGATTGACAATGTTAGTGAGAACATCCAGGTTACTCACAGTATGCTCCAAATAGCTATTGCCTCAAAGTCCCGACAATGTCTAGATGCGATCGTTCTCTTTGTGCTTCTATATCATGCAATACACATTTACACACATTACTAATTTGTACAATCTCATAAACATTCATTCATATACATATGTATATGTATCATGTGTAATGCATGCTCAATTTGACTATTCTTAGTATATTTCCTTAATTCACATCTTATGATCAGTTAACATCATCATTCAATCATTCATTTATACATAATACACCTTACTCACTTTAATCACCTAATCCATCATCAAACGAGGTTCATTCAAGGCCTCATTCAAGCCTAAATACATCATATTAAAGTACCTTAGCATTAATTGTTTCAAACATCACTTAAAAGACTACTTTTCACTCCATGTGTCTGCCCACGATCGTGGTGGACCTTCCTACGATTGTGATAGAAGCTCATGGAACTATCTATGATTGTGGGGATTTTTTCCATGATCATGACAGAAATAAAGTTTGCCAGGCCACGATTGTGGGGACTATGTCACGATTGTGCCCTACATTTTCTTCCATCATTTTCCCACGAATTCAACATACAAATAAACATCATTTACACTCCAATTTTTCCAAAATTCACATCCACTTATGTAACTTCATTTCATGCTAATTCAACTACCATATTAGTTGCATTAAACTCACAAAACTCTACTCAATTGATTCATCATCAATTACTTAATCCTATCATACATGTACCCTATACTTTTCCTACATTCTTTACATTTCTATAATATATCAAAGACATCTCTTGCATAATTAATCATTTCTACTTCATTCTCCTCAATTCTATCACCACTTTCATTATTAATCATCCATAAACAATACATAATCTATTATTTATCATTTATACGAAAATAGAACATAAATCTATATTCATTTCTTCATCAACATATCATCACACTTCAACCACATTTTCATGATCATTTCATTTCTTAAACTATCATCAAAAATATTTCTATAATAATCCATAGATTATTACTCATCATAAACACAAAAGCAAGACATGAATATATCTATTTATTCATCCACGTTACATATAAAATCAACTCCATTTTCATAATCATTTAATATCGAAATAATCACCATATTTGATTCATTTATAACAACTCATGAAGAACAATATACTACTTACTTGATTTACTCAAAGCTTCTTCAAAATCTCCAAAAAACCCTAACTCCTTTTTCTACATGATCATTATCAACGAGGGTAGAGTAAGTTAGGTTTTTCTAGTAACAAGATGGAGAAGATAATGAAAATGGAAGTAGCAAATGAAGGATAAGAGCAAGTTTCAACATGTGATGTTTGGAGAAGAGAGTATCGTGAGAATCGAGAGAAAAAGATAATGACAAGGATGAAGAAAAGAGATCAACGAAAAGATGAGAGCAAATAATAAGTGAAAGACAAGAATTAAGTTAGTCTTTCATTAGGTGTGAATATCGTGGGTGAAATGTGGCAAGGCAAGTGACACTAATATGGCAAGGCAAATGACACTTGTCACTTGCCACTTGTCACCTCCCCTTGGTTCCACCTGGTCTTTTTTTAATAACTAGTCTATTTGTCTCCAATTTCTAATCTAATTGCCTTCCAAATTTTCAATGACACTTGTCATTAAATCCTAAGGCCACATATCAACTATTTCTATTGCCATTTTTCACTTATTTCTACTACCATTTATCAATTATCTTACGACTTTGCATTTTTCCTAGTCCAAAAATACCCAAAATCTCATAAATTTTCCCAATTTTTACCAAAAATTTAAATCAATAAATATATTCACCAAATCAAAAATCAAGGCAAAATATTCGTTATTCATATCATGATCACTTTAAATAATCATTTATACTCGAAAAATGTCAATTGAGTGCATAAGCAGTCATTGTAATATGTGCTAAAATCAATAATCACGTGTTTGTATGCTTATATTATGCATGAGCATGAGATGCATTTCCTAATTTCTCAATTTTACAGTAATCTAGGATTCTAACCCTTAGTATGGGAAAACGAGATACTACAATTCTCTCCCTTAAGAAATTTCATCCTCGAAATTCTTACCTGATTGTTTAAATAAGTAGGGGTACTAATTTCTCATACACTCCTGCGTTTCCTATGTAGCTTCCTCACTCGAGTGATTCTTCTAAAAGACTTTCACCAATGGAATTAATTGGCGCCTCAATTGCTGATATCCCACTATCTTTACCGGTTCCTCAATATAACTCAGATTATTTACAACTTCTACGTCATGGGTCAGATCAGACCGATATCTTCTGAGCATACTAACATGGAACACATTGTATATCTGAGACATCTCAATTGGTAAGGCCAACTTATATGCCAATGGTCCAATTTTCTCAATGATCTCATAAAGACCAATATATCTAGGGCTCAGCTCACCCTTCTTACCGAATCTCAGCACTCCTTGCCAAGGTAATACTCTTATAAACACTTTATCTCCTACTTCATACTTCGTATCCATTTATTGCTAATCTACATAACTCTTCTGTCTATCTTGAGCTGTTTTAATTCTACTTCATATTAGTTTCACTTTATCCACAGTATCTTGTATTAGTTCAGGGCCTTCAATATTTCTTAGACCTTCTTCATCCCAATACAAAGGCGAACGAAATTTTCTGCCATATAATGCCTCATACAGAGTCATTCCGATACTATTGTGATGATGGTTATTATAAGCACACTCAATCAGAGCGATATACTAATCCCATGTTCCTTGAAACTCCAATACACAAGCTCTGAGCATATCCTCAACAGTCTTCATTGTTCTCTTGCTCTATCCATCTATCTGAGGATGAAATGCAGTACTGAATTCAAATATGTTTATTATCCAACTCTATTTTGAGACTTTTGGTGATCGTAGACAACTTTATGGTTCGTGCGAAGATGAATAAGTGAAAACAAGATCTAAAAATCTCTTCTGGAGAGATACATGATCATGTAGAGTGTAACATGCTTGTGTCTTAACTTTCATGGCCATGTGGATCAACCGTGTAAGTCTCTGTAAACATGTTGAGGAACGTGTGAAGATAGAACATATACACGGTCATGGACACGCCTATGTCAAGATACACAGTTGTGTGTGGAGACCGTGTAAGTCTTTGTAATTGTGTATTGTGAATGAGGCAATGGTGAAGATGCACAGTCACTTACACAGCCAGAGAAACTTATTTTATGTTATAATAGAAAGAAAATATTTAGGTTTCTATAGAGAGTGCGGTCATAATGTCCAAAAGTAAGGAAAAACAGAGAGAGGGAAAATAGTTTTGTATTCTCGTCCTTGTTTGATTAGTTTTAGGATTGACTTAAGTGATTGTTGATTATGATATCAACTTTGATTTCAATCCTGAAACTTTGTTTCAACTTTTTCTATAAATCTTTATTGAATTTGGTAGATTTGCTTGTAGATTTGTCCCATAGTTTTTTCCTCTACATTAGAGGGCTTTCTATGTAAATCTTGATGTTTGCTTCATCTTTAAGTTTCTTATTCTCATATTATTTTACTGGTTCAAGTTGAAGAGTTCTTTCTTGACATTGATATTTGGTTGATCTTTTAGAGAATTATGTTATTATCTCCCTACAAGTGATATCAGAGCCATTGTAATAAAAGATGGAAACAGCTCTATAGTCAAGTTA
Organism: Erythroxylum minutifolium; assembly: GCA_027123815.1. NCBI lineage: Eukaryota > Viridiplantae > Streptophyta > Magnoliopsida > Malpighiales > Erythroxylaceae > Erythroxylum > Erythroxylum minutifolium. The sequence continues at coordinate 23,135,294 of JAOTJB010000007.1, read as the reverse complement.
ACATTATCAAATTACTTGATTTAGAAGCCCATAATAGAGGACCTTATATATTGGAAGAATCTCTTTGATCCTATTGTTGTGGACAAAGGTGTGAAGGATGAAGTTCCTTCAAAAATTGAAAAGATGTCAAATAGAGAATAAGAAAATATTAAGCAAAAAAATCTGGGCATTATTAGACAATGGATTGATGTCAGCATATTCAACCATTTGTCTTAAGAAACAGATCCTTTTAAGCTATAGAAGAAGTTAGAAGGTCTGTATGAAAGGAAGACTGATCATAATAAGGCCTTTCTGATTAAAAGGCTTATGAATTCGAAATTAATAGCTGGAAAATTAATGTCAGAGCATCTAAATAATTTCTAGGACATAATTAACAAGGTTACTATAATTAAGATCATTATTGATGATAAGTTTCAAGCTTTGTTCCTGTTGAGTTCATTACTAGAAAGCTAGGAGACGCCAGTGTTGACAATTAGCAACTCAGCTCCTAAAGGTATGCTCTCTTTGGATGTAATCATAGAGATTATGTTTAATGAGGAAATTATAAGAAAGGAGATTGGAATTGACAACATGCAGGCTTTCATGACAGAAAGTAGGGGAAGGAATAAGAGTGAGGGTTCTAAAGGGTGTGGCAACTCTAAAAACTATTCAAAGTCCAGAGGTGACAAAAACATGAAGCATGTCACTATTACGATAAGTCAGGACATATTAAGAGGCTCTATTACAAGTAGAAGAGGGATCTAAAAAAGCAGCATGATCAAAATGATGGTGACAGTAAAAATATAATAGCAACACCTTCAAGCACAAATGATAAAGTGTCCCTAGTTTGTGAAACTAATGAATGCTTCTATGTCAGCAAATTTAGTTCTGAATGGCTGATTAACATTGGAGCATCTTATCATTATGTTCCAAAGGTGGGGTTCTTCTTAAACTACAAGAGTGGAGATTTTAGGAGTGTGAAGATGGGAAACTAAAGTTTCACCAAGATAGTGGTATGGGTGATATCTGAGTTAAGACAAACATCAAATACTTACTAACCTTGAGAGATGTATGACATATCCTCGATCTAAGGCTAAATTTTTTATTACCTAATATGTGAGATCAAGAAGAATATCATCACACTTTTGGGGATAGGAAGTGAAAATTATCCAAAGGTTCCATGACGGTTGCCCAAGGAGAATTATGTTGCTCGCTCTATAAGACACACTTAAAGGCATGTGGTGGTGGAGAAGTAGACACAACCGAAAGGGAATCTTCACCAAATCTATGGTGTTGACAATTCGGACACATGAGTGAGAAGGTATTAAAATTCTTGAATGGAAAATCCCTAATCCTAATTAAGAACTCACAACTGCTTAATCCTTGCAATCATTGCTTGGCTGAAAAGTAGCATAAAGTCTCTTTCAAAAGAAAATCTATAAGGAAGTTAGAGTTATTAGACTTGGTATATTCAAATGTTTATGTTTTAATTGAGGAGGAGTCACTAGGTTATAGATATTATGTTACATTCATTGATGATATTTTGTTACATTCATTGATGATGTTTCAAGGAAGACTTAGGTATACATGTTAAACTCTAAGAGTCAAGTGTTTGAAACTTTCTAGAAGTTTCATGTTATGGTAGAAAGGGAAACTGAGATGAAGCTAAAATGATTGCGAATAGATAATGGAGGGGAGTATACTTCTAAGATGTTTGAAGAATACTATACATCGTATTGTATTAGACATGAGAAAATCGAATTAGCGACTCCATAAAATAATGGGGTTGCTGATAGGATGAATAGAACCTTTATGAAGACAGTTTGTTGCATGCTCAAAATGTCTATATTGCTAAAGATATTTTAGGGAGAAGCAATCCAAACTGTGATCTACCTTGTTAATCAAGTCCCTCAATTCTGTTAGATTTTGAGATTCTCGAGAGAGTGTGGACTGGCAAGGATCCCACATATCATCATTTGACAGTTTTTGTCCACAAGGTATTCAGACACGTACATAAGGATCAGAGAAAGAAGCTTAACTTAAAGTTGATACCTTGCATCTTTATTGGATATGGTGGTGATCAATTTGGCTTTAGACTTTATGGCCTAGAGAAGTAGAAAGTAGTCAGAAGAGGGATGTGGTATTCCAGGAGCACAAGACAGGTGTTGATCTTCTGAGTAGAGATAAATCATCACACTGGAACTCATCATATGACAAAGTTAGCTTGTTGGCCCCGGGTTTCGGTTCTTATTTAACTACAACAAGGCACCAAAATTAGGGGACTTTTTAAAATAAAAGTATATATATATATAACTAACATCAAAATAAAAAGAATTAAATTATTGGTGGGAGTAAAAACAAATAAGCAAATAAACAAATAAAAAATTTGCAAGGTTTGACCCAAAAATGTATTCCAAAGAGAAACTCTGCGATTCTTACTGTCATTTCTCAAACAAAACAGAGTTTCATTTCTCAAATGTTACAAGGTTTATACATATCTTCAATTATATATTAAGAGTCAGCACAATCGCATAATCCTAAAAAATACAACATGAATGCTTGATTTCAAAGCTACCTAAGGTATTCGAACTAACTTAGTTATAAAAAATAATAATAATTCTTGGAGTCTGCCGAAGTTGCAAGGTTTAATAATCTGCTTGTTCTTCACCTGAAGAGTGGAAAATAGTGGGGTAAGCTACGAAGCTTAGTGGCTAATACGGTTATAGCCATTAGCGATGAACCACACACAACCAAATATATACATAAATTTATATCACATATAAATATAACAATCGGATTATTCACAGTTCAAACTCACAGATAACATATTATTACTCAAATCAAATCATGTATTTTTCAATCATTAAAAATAGCCTTCAGTCATATAGCATGTTTAACAAATTAAAGCAAAATGGACACATATAATGGCTTGAGAGAATCCCATGGAACTAAATGGCGAAACCGAAGTTTATACCATGAACAAAATGAGTCTATTTTTTAGAGCTCATATGCCACAAGCAGACAATCGAGAGAAGGCTATAGGTCAACATGCACTTGACGAACAAAATGGTATCTCTCTTGCCCATATAAGTAAATTTCCGATGCTTACTTATTTCATATCTTAATCATATTTTCATGAAATTTGTATTTTTCTTCTTCTCACTAATACCAAAAGCAGTAGAGTCTTTCAAAGCAAACATGTTTTCAGTCATAGATTATTTTTTCCACATTCACAATGATAAAAAGGCAAGCATTTAAGTACACATACAAGCAAATAATTCAGCTCATCAATATAGTGACTATAAACGTATTACCCACCTATTTACTTGTAACTTCAAACTTAAGTTTATTCTTCCTCTTACTCTTGCCTTCGATATTCTTGATTCCCTTCAAGCAAACATATTTTTCCATTTAAACAACATATACAAATAGAACTTCCCTAAAGCTCTACTATTAAAAAATAAGCTTTATCTAGGCTAGAAGAACTACGATATAGTTAGAAATCCATAAAAATCTAAGAAAACAAATTTCTTAGTTCTCTTCTTTCTCTCTTCATTTTCAACCTTAAACCTACTTTCACTAATTTCTTCATCTACTAAAGCAAGAAGAAAAGATAGGGAATACCTAAAAAATTTTAGCTGAACCCTTTTTCTTTCTTCTTCTCCCTCCTTTTTCTTTCTTTCCTAGCTTCGATTTCTCCTTCTCTTCTTCCAGTTTCTTCTATAATTTTCTCTATTTTTCTTTCTTACTATGCATGACTCTCTTATCTTCTTTTCTTATTTCTTTAAGACAAAATTTTAATCTTCCAAACTTACCCTTCCACATTTAATTTAATTCCTACTAACTCCTTACTTTATTTTTAACATTTCCATTTAATACATGCAAATACATATAAATAAAAATATATAATCTTAACTAACTCCAAAAAAATTTCTAATCTAAGAATTCAAATTTTCGGTTAATAGTTGTTAATTGATTAAAATAAATTCTAAGAAAAATTCGGGGTCCAACATAGCTCTTCGCTAATTCCTTCGACTATTAAGCAACCTATAGGTGAAAAAGATGAAGTGTGTGACCAAACACAAATTGGTGGTGATTAGATATAATTTGATAATGATGAGCTATATAAACCACATCTAGACAATACAAAAAATGAATCCATTGAGGATAATAAGCAGGGGAAGCAATTGAATCCAACAACTAATGAAACATAACTTCAAAGGTCGAAAGGGGAGAAAAAGGCCATCCACAAGGCATCCAAGTTCTAAATACTTATTACTTATTGCCAAGGGGGAGCTAGAGAATATGCAAGAGGTTGCATCTTATAAAGAAAAAGATCTTTGGTTCGCAGCTATGAAAGAAAAGATGGATTCTTTGAAGAAGAATAATACATGCGAGCTTATAAAGCTTCGAAAAGGAAAAAAAGGCATTGATGAATAAATGGTTGTTCAAGATAAAGAGAGATGGTAACAAGCTGATAAAGCATAATGCAAGGCTAGTAATGAAAGGATTCAATTAAAAGAAGGGTATAAACTTTGATGAAATCTTTTCACCAATAGTCAAGACAACCTCAATCAGAATAGTTTTGGGTCTAACTACCTGCTTGGATTTTGAGCTCGAACAGCTAGATGTTAAAATAGCCTTATTGCGTGGAGATTTAAAAGAGGAGATATGCACAGAGCAGCTAGAAGGTTTCAAAGCTAAAGGCAAGGAAAATCTTAGTCTGCAAGTTGAAGAAAAGTCTATGTCTTAAAACAAGCTCCAAGGCAGTAGTATCAAAAGTTTGATTCCTTTATGATAAATCATGGTTACAAAAAAACTTATGTCGATGCTTGCGTGTATTTTAAGAAGTTCTCAGGTGACAACTTCAACATTATTCTTCTTTATGTTGATGATATGTTGATTGTGGGTCAAGACATTGATAGAATCCAAAAGTTAAAAGAGGAATTATCAAAATCTTTAGATATGAAAGATTTGCGATGTACAAAGCAAATTTTAGGCATGGAGATAACTTAAAACAGGAAGGATAAGTGATTATGGTTGTCTAAAGAAAGATATATTGAACGAGTGTTAGAAATGTTTAATGTGAAGCATGCCAAGCTATTTAGCAAGCCATTGGCATCTCACTTTAAACTGTGTAAGCGTGCATGTCCCTCAATAGAAAAGAAGAAACATTGTATGACGTTTATTCCATACTTATTTGCAATTGGGTCTTTGATGTATGCAATGGTGTGCATAAGGCTAGATATTGCTCAATGTGTTGGAGATTCTTGTCAAATCCAGGGAAGGTTCATTAAAAAGAAGTAAAATGGATTCTGAGATACTTAAGAGGCGTATCAAAGTGGAGTTTATATTTTGGTAATGGTGATCCAACTCTATAAGGTTTACGGATGCAGATATGGCTAGAGATCTTGATGGAAGAAAATCTACTTCAGGTTTTCTAGTTCAAGTTATAGGGGGAGCCATCTCATTGCAATCCAAGCCACAAAAGTTTGTGACTTGATCTACAAATAAAGCAGAATATGTAGCTGCAATGGGAGCTTGTAAGGAGATGCTATGGGTGAAAAGGTTCCTTCAAGAGTTGGATGTGAAGCAAGAAGATTATGTAGTATTTTGTGATAGTCAAAGTGCTATTGACTTAAGCAAAATACTATGTATCATTCCCGTACAAAGCACATAGATATCAGATATCATTAATTAAGGTCTGTGATAGAAGAGCAATAATTAATGTTGAAGAAGGTTCATACAGATTTGAATGGTGCTTATATACTGACTAAAGTGGTTCTCGGAAACAACCATAAGCTTTGTAGTAAGCTTGTTGGGATGTACCTTAAGTAAATGATGGGGAATAACATATCTAACCCATATTTGGGTTGGAGAGGGAGACTGTCAAGTTTCCAACTTTATTTTGAGATATTCAGTGATCGTAGACAGCTTGATGGTTCATGGGAATGACAAACAATTGAAGACAAGATTGAAAAATCTTTTTTAAAGAGATTCACAGTCGTGTTGAGTGCAACATGCTTATGTCTTGACTTATATGGTCGTGTGCATCGACCGTGTAAGTCTCTATAAACATGTGGAGGAATGTGTGAAGATCGAAGACATATATAATCGTATACACGCCTATGTGAAGATACACAGTCATGCTTAGAGATGGTGTAACTCTTTGTAACCGTGCACAATTGTGAATGAGGCAACGCTGAAGATGCACGAACACTTACACGATCGTGTAAGTGATTATATACGGTACAGAAAAACTTATTTCGTAATATAAAAGAAAAAAAGATGTAGGTTTTTGTAGAGAATAAGGTCATAACATCCAAAAGTGAGGAAAAATAGAGACAGGGCAAATAGTGTTTAATTAGTTTTGGGATTGGTTTAAGTGATTGTTAATAATGACATCAATTTTGATTTCAATTCTAAAAATTTATGAAACAACTTATTGTTGGAGGGTTAGAGATCAATTTTTTTTGTAAATCCTTACTGAATTTAGCGGATTTGCTTGTCAGTTTGTCTCGTAGTTTTTTCCTCTACACTAGATTTTCACATAAATATTGGCTTTTGTTACATCTTTAAGTTTCTTATTCTTATATTGTTTTGCTGGTAGAAGTTGAAGAGTTTTTCCTTGTCGTTATATTTAGTTGATCTTTTGAAGAGTTGTGTTATTGTTTCCCTACAAAATTGATGATATAGCTAGCTCTCACTTTAACTATCCTGGGTCCTAACATTCAGTAAGCTTATAATTCAACCATCTGCTACACGGCAAAGAGTAGACATGGGCTGCCATTTTGACGTAGCAAAGGCAAGGTCTAGAAAATTCACCGTGACAAGTGAATGTGCCTTAAACATGCATCGTTTCTAAGAATAGATATAAAATATTACTCGCATTACATGGGAGAGGCAGGAACAATTCCGTTTCATCAATCTCATATTTTCCGTATTGATGAACTCCAATAAACAAACCCCAATTTAATTTAGTTTAGAACGTCAATTATGCACAACATCATATCATAAATACAGAAATAAAAGGTATAAATCAATTTGAACAACCGAAATAAAAATAAATATGGCCTAAAACTAAGCAAAAACCTGGATGAATGGTTTCTAGAAGATGGTTTTGCACATCTTAAAGAGAGTATGTGTATGGTCTTGTACAATCTAATTTTACTTTTCAAGCAGGAGGTCGTTTGGTGGTAGTACAAGCAGCGTTTTGGATTCTTTCGAGTAGAAAAATAAGCATTTAAATATGTAGTTTATACTTTGTACACAAGGGATTAATTAATCCGACGCTGTTAATAGTATTTAGTTTTAGAAAATTGATCTATTAGATGATCCTTTCTAAATGTGGAATATACCTCTCGACTCGCGAACCAAAACGTAATTGAAACCAACGAACAGGAAGAGATTGGAAGGATTTGTTGGCGGGGAGTGGTGCAAAGGCTCTCTTAAGGCCCAATCATTGAATGTGCCAATCAAATAATGGTTCAAAATGGAACGGTCCAAATTCAAGCTAATAAGAATCAGTGGGGCCAATCTCTCTAGGTAGGCTCATTAACACCCACCACCAATCTCCCTGGTGCCAGCGAGTATTAAACAATTTATACATATATAAATTTTTTATATATTAAATTAAAAATGGATAAAAGCGTGTGAGAATTATTTGATAAAATATTAGAATAAAAGATGCATTGAATATAAATCAAATCAAGTGTTCTAATAACTAATTGACATATTTAAGAAAAGGAAAAGCAAGAGAGAAAGAGAGGAATGATCTACGTGTACGTCAGTGACACTGTACATTGGTTTGGACGATGACCAGCATCTTGGTCCCACCACCTGAGCCAACACCTGGAACTGATAAGGTATGGGTCCCACAGTCCTATTAACCCCTCCTCTCAGGAAAATTTCTTAAATCATTGACGGACTAAAATTTCTTAAATCATGACCGAGAATTTTAGAATTGAAAAAGCAAGCAGCTCCTTTTCTTCACTTTCTTGTTTAAGTCCGAACATATAACAGTTCCAGTCAAAACTGTTTTATCTCTTCCCTTTTCACTACACAAACTTTGTAGCCTCTTTTACCGGTTGTGCCCAATAAAAAAGGTAAAGGAGTGAAAGAGGAGAAATGAATTGCCGCTTACTTAGGACTAGAAGACTTACCATATGCTATACCCACCAATAATATATATGGAGACTAAAGAGGGAGGGAATCTCTTCATTTATTATTATTATTATTTTATATAAGAGGATAAGAAAGAGTCACTTTCACCAACAAGATTAAAGGTATAAAATTACAGGCCATAGCAGCTTTGTCCATAAAAGAATTGCACAAACCATGATGATGGGACATTGGTGTACTAGCAATCAAAAGCTTAGAAAGAGAGAGGAAAAAGAGAAGTAGAATCCCCAAGTTGAGATAAGGCATTTTTCATGATCAGAATCAGCCAATTCCCCAGTGTTAAAAATAATGAAACTCTTTTTGTTGTTCTTCCCTCCCTCAAAACCTAATAATTTATCACACAAAAAAATTTGGGAATAAATCGAAAAAAATAAGAGAAAAAAGAAAACAAAAACCCCAGTTCATCAAGAACAATCAAACCTCACGTGTGTTACACATGCATTAAGTAATCAAACTACACAGTTGGAGAAAACCCCACGATGACGATGATGATGATGCTGCTCTATGATTGATGACTTGCCGCATCATGTCGATCATCGCCGCCGCCGCCACAACCGTGATGTGAACGGGACCCACTTGCCTGGGACTCCGATACACCGGCAGGCCGATGAGGGTTAAGTCCAGCAAGCATGTTAAAATGCCCTTCGCTCATTCCACTGTTACCACCACCACCACTACTAACACTATTAGACCCCAGTTGTTGTTGGCTTGGCAATAAAGCAACAGGAGCAGGAAAATTCATGAAATGTAATCCGCTAGACATGGAGCCCCTGTACAAAGCAGCGTTGTTTGTATTAACTGACGGAAATGTCCACACAGAGTCTCCGCTCATTACTTGATTATTTGAGTTAGCGACCATCCAAAAATTCGTCGGAATTTGACTGTGACTCGCTGGAATCGCCCCAGTGCTCGACTGTAGCAAGTAACTCCCCATCTGATGTTGTTGCGATGATAAATCCTGTTCTGGCCTTCTCTTCCTGCTCAAGCTTTCTTCTGTTTCTGTTGACAACTCCAGTGAAGAGCTGTCTCGCAGTTCTTGCTTCGCTTGGAGGACTGCATTCAGATTATTAGTCCCAAAATTTAGGAATGTTGGTGGGGGCGTTGTGTCTAGACCAGGGAACAAAGTCCTACGTTGTTGCATCGAAAAGTGTGGATTAAAGGCAGCCGATCTTAGCTGAGAAGGGACCGACATGCTTGAACCTGAACTGCGAAGAGAAATGTTGAGAGAAGTAAAATTTGCTGGGATTGTACCCGTGCCAGTGGCTGCGATCACTGCTGGTTCTGCTTGCTGAAGTAGCCACTCGATGGTTTCGCCATCGGATTTGTGGCCAAGTTCTCGTGTAAGCTGAAAAACCCTAGCAGCGCAGAGAGCTGGCATACGAATTCTGCGACCACGTCCTTCGACTTTGGTGTGTCGGTCTTTGGTTGATGTTCGTTTAGGCGGAGGTTTCTTGGATGGTTCTGGTGCTGCAATTTGGAGACCAGAAGTGGAGCGGCTGGTGATGTTAGTATTGTTACTGTCGTCGTTGTTGGTATTAGGTTGGATAGGGAGAGAAGAGTAAGGAGAGGAAGAAGAACAAGGGTCATCTTCTTTCTTTTCAAGCAATTGAAATGGGAAGTTTGGGCGGCGGTGGTTGTGGTGGTGGTGGAGCTGACGATCGTCACTTCCTTCCATGATAGCATGGAAATAAGTGGTTTCTCTATTGACTGTTTTTGTTTTGTTTTGTTTTTCTTCAGTGAGCAAAGGAGTAGGCTTTAGTTTAATCTCTTTTTGTGGGTCTCCTTTCGGGTAGCCAGAGACTAGATGATGACTCTCCCTAGTCCCTCCCTATTAAGAGAGACACCTTTTTTCCTTCTTTTGTTTTCCTTTTTTGGGTTGTGCCCTGGAGTTCTCATTCAGAAATCAGAATTGATGTTAAGAGAGGTAGGAGGGTAAGGCCAAGCTTTAAGCAACAAAAGATAATTATGACTGGGCCAACCTTTCAAAAGCATTATCTTTTATTTTTTAATTTTATCATAAGAAATTGTTTTGATATTTTTAAATTATTCCAACTTGATTATTTCAAAAACCATTAATAAGTTGAATTTTCTTTTTCTGAGAAGTAAGAGAAATATCTATATATATATGTAATGGAAAATTTTGTGAATCTGGAGCTAGGTCCTTCCTTTTAATTGTGGTTGGAGATGGACAACCCCTTTGGTTCAGACTCCACGTGAGGTGCTCTTTTTTATCATTCAATCCGTAAAGACGATGGTGGCCGAGGTGGGACCCAATATCAAGTCAAAAATTTGAGAGACTTAGAAAGGAAAGGTTATCAGGGCCGGTCCCATCTCATTCAAGTCATCATTTCATTTTGCCTTTGTAGTTTGTATTGCAATTTGCACCTTTGCTGGAGAACTTTGGGGTTCCTCTGGTAACCAGGTATTATTATTAATATCAAGATACATAGGTGTAATAGTTAGTAATAGGACTTCCAAATTTTGTCCGTAGTAACTAATCTTCTAATCGCCTTCCGGATAAATTTATGATTACATCTACTAATATAAACTAAAACTCAAAATTAAGTGATATGATTCTAAAACTTGAAGTTTGTTTTTGCCCCTTTGCGTTTTGGTTATGCCCAGGTTTTAGGGTTAGGGTTTCTGTCAATCCTTTTGATTCATTTCCCCCCTCCACGCAAGGTCTCCAAAATGGCTTTTTGGTGTGCGTTTTCATAACCAAAGTTTTTTTTTTTTTGTGTGGTGGAGATTCATTGTTACCCTTACCTAGTAGTACTTTGGATACATATTGTTCAGGCTTTTTTGAAAGGAGATCGTCTGTTCCTTAATGTTGTGCCCTATGTGCCTAAAAAATCGTACCCATCCAATTTATTGTAATGAATATCTAAGATTGCTTGAGCACAGGGTGGTATAGAATTTTGGGAACAGAATATCTATATCCCAACATCTTTTGGATTATTTAAGGACATTATAATATTGACTAGAATACCCATAAAGTTGCGGCAAAGGACGATATATAATGAATTCTTGTTTTTGGATATGATCACTTTCATAATAGAATAGTCCTATGTTAAGGTTCTAGAGTCTTTTAACTATGTTAGATAGTTCAGTAAATAACCATTAAGAATTTTATATGATATGGTCGGAAACTAAAATTACCTTTCAAAATGTTGCTAATTAAGATTCAAATCTATGGGATGCTTTCCTATGTACACAAAAAAAATTGAGATCATGAATTTTAGGGATATTTATGTTTTATGGTATACCAAAAAATATATTCACGTTTCCCTTTTTTTAATAACTCGTTTAATTCGTCAACTTGTTTATGTTATATTGCTATTCCATGGAACCTTTTTTTTTTTAATTTCCAATTGGGATTACAGGTTTCATTCTCTTGAACAACTAGATAACTTTTCATTAACTATAATTCTTTACTGTATATTTTTATTCCTTACTAAAATTAAAAAAATGATTGAATTTAGCTTTCGAAAGTCAATAATTTATACAGACTACCCAAAGGTGTTGATTCTTAGTGGCGTAGCACAAGACTTTGAAAGATATCATTCATCATTGTGTTTTCTTAATTGGTACTATTTTCTTCTGTTGTAAGTTGGTATGGATGAACAGGAATATTTTTAATTTCTACTCATCCATGATGGCGTAAGGCGATTTGTAACTGAAGAAATTAATTATACAGTGTTTTAACTATTATTATTATTGTTTCGCCCTGGTGATATATAACTAATTTTAATGACTTGTTTTGAATTTTCTCAAGCAAATTCATCTTGTAATTAATTCTATCTTGTCTCCATAACTTCAAATCATTCATAAAAACAGCTAGATCAGGCCCAACAGGGTGGTGAGGAAATAATTTTCACTTTCTTTATCAGTTAACCTCTATATGGAAAGAAAATAAGAAATTGACAATGGTTGTCTAACCAATCTAGCGTCAAATGATACTAACTTTGAAACATATAACGGATGGGTTATGATGACAGCTAGTAAAGCATTAAATTCAAGCAGCTTGGTGTTGTGCAAAAACAGAAGGCCTTTCTACACCCTCAATAGGTTATAAGTTGATGTAATGATAAAACAAAGTTAGATTTTAGATAGAAGTACTAAGATTCAGATCTTAGAGGAACCTGAAAAAAGGATTAATATCATGAGTCGTCAATACAGATACATGAGAACAGCTCCTGATTAAAAATATATATAAAAAAAAGGCACGACCTTTGTTCAACGTCTATATTGTTTTAGAAATCATGCATGTTTTATATTGTTACACTTTGGTTCCCCTAATAAATTACCCAATCCCCAGGACATGTGGCGGGTAAAAAATGGTTTGACCAGGTAAGAAGGAAATTCTGCAACTCTTTCTTTGTAACATAGGTGTGATTTTTGTGAAAGGGATTCATATGAGTTCCAAATTTGTTGATTTTCTTTTCCGTTCTTAATATATATTTGATAGTTTAACCTGTTAGTGTTCTTAGTATATGAATTTGCATTAGTAAATGGATGATTAATGCACTAAAATGCGTGTTATTTCTAATGTCAGTGGTCCTTTGGTTGTCAATATGAGAGTCTTCCTAATCCTACTAATAGTTGCCCATTAAATATTGGATAGTGAAAGTTTAGCATCTAATTAATTAATTAATTCACAATAAGCATGAGCACTCATAAGTTTTTCCCAAAACAAAAAAAAGGTTATCTCCTTCACAAAAAA
>JAOTJB010000007.1:23097045-23108337 GCA_027123815.1 Erythroxylum minutifolium | reverse complement strand
TTAGCTAGCTACATCGGAAAACCCTTATGTATGGATGAACACATCTCTAAGAAGAAGCATATAGGTCATGCCAAAATATGTATCAGTATCGAGCTTTTTAAGGAACTCCCAACTGAAATTCCTCTCCTAAAGTTAGGCGAAGACAACAAACTCTGGGAAGATTTTGTTGCTATCTCTTACCATTAGAAGCCCCCTTGCACATCTCTGAACAAGATCTAGTAACCCACAAGGAAGGTTTTTTAAACTAGGTGTTACCAAAAATTGATGAGACTCCATGATTTCGAGCACTCCTCTGAAGAGACTGATCCTAATCCCACTGCTTCTAATAACTCTCATACAATACTAAACTCCTCTACTCCTAGTTTTATTTCTGCCCAAAAAGGGGACAAACCATTAGCTGATTGTCTTGTCCCACCTTCAAAGGTACCCCTGATTGAGACATATATTATTGCTCCCTTCCCTGTGGCTATCACTAAAACTCACACTCCTAAATATGAAAATCTAGCTGCCATCCCTCCCACTTGACCTCATTAATTGCTCCTACTGATAGTTCACCTACTATCAACTCTTAAGCAAATGTCCAAGATGAGACTTTGCATCCTACGATATGGAGAAAATCCAAGCGGGGCAAAGGCAAATGTCCCATAAACTCCCCAATATAATATGTCAATCCTTACTTGGAATGTGACAGGAATAAATTGCCCCTCGAAACTTTTGACTCCTTGAGATTACATCCTTTAGGAAAAACCATTAATAGTAGCTTTACTTGAAACCAAAATAAGGAGAGATAACCTGAATAAACTGCAGATACTAGGTCCTCAATAGGATTTGCTCTCTAACCATCATCATCATGCTTTTGGACGTGTTATCATTTGCCAACAAAAGGATGCGCTTAAGGTCACTCTAGTGGATTTAAATGAGCAAGCTATACATATGCACTTGTATTTTCTACAGGAACAGACTGCCATCACTGCTTCCTTCATTTATGCCAGCAACTTTGCCTTTCAAATAAGATATCTATGGAACAACCTACGCACCATTAGAGGTAGCATTAATACATTATGTTTTATAATTGGGGATTTTAATTCAGTTCTTTATCCTATTGAAGCTAAAGGTCATTGTAACCTCAAAGATTATTCAACAAATCTCAATGAATGTGTTCAAGAGCTTGGAGTGACTGATTTACAATATATTGGATATTTTTTTACTTGGTCTAATAAGTAAACATCTGCTTGGAACATTAGGAAAAAACTTGATCGCGCTCTAGTTAATGATATATGATTGCATACTTTTCCCAAAAACTTTGTAAACATCAAGGATTCTCTCTTCTTTGACCACCCCCATTCCTTACTGAGAGATTGGATTAAAAAAAAGTGACCTATTTTCCTTTTTTGTTCAATAATTATCTAGTTTATAATCTTGGCTTTCCGACAACTTATAGTCGTGGGGCACACCAACAATATAAAGGTTCTAAGAAATATTGCTGTGTACAAAAATTGAAATTCATTAAACATAAGCTCAAGATAATGAAAGCTGAGAAAGGATCCACGATACAAGCTATCCAATCCACCAAAACAACTCTTGAAGAAGTTCAATTACAACTAGTCATGCCTCTTATTGATCAGATATTACTATATTTAGAGAAAATTTCCCTTTCGAATTATATGTAAGCAATCATTAATCATCACTCCTTGCTCCAACAACACTCTTGAGTTCGCTGGCTCATTGATGGGGATCAGTGTATCAACTTCTTTTTCAATTCAATTCTTACGCATCGGAATTAGAATAAAATCCATTCCATCACCTATACAATGGGCTTAAAACTATATGCACTCCATGATATACAGTAAGAGGCCCTGAGACACTTCAGCACTCTTCTTAGTACATCTAGTACCTTGATTATTGTACTTCCTGCTTTAAACTCACTTTCTTTGCAGCAAATATCTCCTCAAGATATTGACTTTTTAACCAAACATGTTGATGACAATGAAATCCAGCAAGTTATTTTTGGAATGAATAGTAAAAAAGCCCCAAGGCCTAATGGTTTCAACGAATACTTTTTTTCAGAACTTATGGGATACCATTGGAGCTTTCATAAAACCTACTTTTTGGGAATTCTTTACCAATGGAGTACTCTTTAAAGAGATAAACCAAACATACCTTTTCCTTATACCCCAAAACTCAAACCCTTCCACATTTAGAGACTTAAGACCCATAGTATGTATCAATTTTTTGAAAAAAATCATCTCCAAAATCCTTACTAACCGATTGAAACAAGCTATCATTCCTCTGATCAATGATAGTCAGGTTGCTTACTTGAAAGATCGACATATTGGCGACAATGTTCTTATCATCCAAGAATTGTTAAATGGCTACTCCAAGCTGAATTATTCTTCCAACTGTACCATTAAGATTGACTTCCACAAAGCTTTTGATAGTCTCAGCTAGGCCTTCCTTTAGACAATGATTTAAGCTTTTGGTTTTCCCACATCTTCATATAATGGTTAAAAGAGTGCATATCCTCAGCATCCCTATCTGTACTCATCAATGATAGTCCGACCACATTCTTTGCAATTGCTTGGTTTCTTCGATAGGGGGATCCCCTATCCCCCTATCTTTTTATCCTCAACATGGAAATTCTTAATGCTATCATCCTTCAACAAGTGAAGCTCACAATCCCAAATTTTGATATCATTCCAAGTGCAAAAAAATTGGTCTGACTAATTTTAGGTTTGCAGACCAAATGACCTTTATCAACACCTTCATGCAAGCTTTTTCAACTTTCTGCAATTATTCAGGGTTACAGATTAACTTTAATAAAAGTCACTTTCTTGTCTCCAAAAAGGCTTATGATCTCAAACAACATATTGCACAACAGACGGGCATACAATCCATCAATCCCCCTTTCCTATACTTGGGACTTCCGGTGACAACTAGATGCCTCAACTATCTTGAGTGCTTACCCCTTATTGAAAAACTGCAAAAATGTATTAACTCATGGGTAAATGAGACCCTCCTGGCAAGTTGCATCTTATTAATCAGTGCTTAACTCACTACATATATATTAGAGTTCGCATATTTTTCTCCCCCTAAACGTTACCAAAGCCATAAAAATATTGTTAAGAGAGTTTCTATGAAATCATTTAGACAGCTCTAAGGGAGCTACCAAGGTGAAATGAACTGATCTGTGTTTACCCAAGAAAGAAGGTGTACTAAATATCTCCTCCATTTGAACAACAAATTAGACCTTAATCCTTAAACACTTATGGTGGATCTTGCTTGACAAACGTTCATTGTGGATTAGATGGCTCCACTCATACTTCCTTCAAGGAAGATGTATCTAGCAAATCACCAAGTGCACCCTACATTCATTTCTCCTGAATCAACTACTCACTTTGAGAGACATGGTTCAAGCTGACGTTACAAGCAGAGTTGGAAATGGTAAATTAACATCATTATGGTATGATAATTGGTAGAGGCATAGAGCATTTATCACCACAGGACACCCCACTTCATCCTCGTTTCTTCATATGCATATGAATTTAGTGATTCAAGATAACTCTTAGTTGTCCCCATAACAGTTGATACATTTACAACCATCTTACCTGCCTAACCCCAATTCTATTGATACTTTGAAAGGACATGCAATCTATACACTTTCCATCAAAACAAACACAGAACTACTACAATGCAGATAACCTATCGTTGATTGGCACAATATCATCTGGAATATTGCAGTAACGTCTCGACTTTCCTTTATGCCTATAACAAACTTCTCACTGTTGATTGTCTGCCATACCTGCACATTGATCAACATTGTCCCATATGTTAAGTACAAGTTGAAACACGAAACCAACTTTTCTTCACATGCTTTGTCAATCATATAATCTGGCAAAATATCCAGCAAAAGTGCTTATTGACTGATCCGGGGAACTCCATCATTGACATCTTCCAACACTTACTAGCATTATCCATCAGACGACTACCAAATTAGTGTATACATATTTTAGCATTAGGTCTTGCTGTATACTCACTATAGCGAGAAAGAAGCATCGGACGTTTTGTGTAGCACCCCACTACTGTAGATACGTATCGGAACACCCTGAGGACATTTCAGTACATAACCTATGATAATGGTACGCTACATTTAATCACAACATTCACTTAATATGGCATCATCATTCTTTATTTTCTTATAAGACATCATAATGCAAAGTACCATATTTAAAACCCAAATCTCTTCTTTCATTTCATAAAACCAAATATTTACATTGACAGGTTTCAATATCATCCGAATATGAACATCATCATATCCTAATACAAAATACACTACATGAAAGAGGAAATACATAAAAGATCTATATAATCTTCCAATCTCAGCTGACCGACCTTTGAGTCATTTCTTCTTTTTCCCCAAAAGTACAAGACTATACTTCTTTTAGCGTCTCTTCTCTCGGTCCTAAAAAATCAACGTTGCAATTTTGGTGAGTTTTGCGAACTCAATGAGGTAATCATCATTGATAGTTCACTCTATTAATGCAACACATCACACATATAACATATAATTTATATCTTTGCATTTTGCATAAATTATCACATATCACATTCTCACTTAAGGGTAAGAACAATTTTACAATTAAAACAATCAAACATACTTATTGAAATGTATACGAAATGCTCATGTGACTCTTTTCTAATTATTATGTTATTGTGACTGAGTGCCTAAATTGTCCAGTATCTATTGTAGATACCGGGCTCATTTATACTGTCCCTTATCCGTTAGGGATACAAGGCTCATTTTACATAGTGAGCCTTTGGCTCTTAATCACATTTGGAGCTTTAAGCTCATTTTCAGTGGCTACATAGGATACAACTCTCATTATCTGATTATGCATTCATGTATGGAATGCATCTCGCGTAATCAATCAATCATGTCAAGAAGCATTTAGTTCGTCACATTCACATACAAGTAGCACTTTAATATCACATTCATGCATCAATTATCACACCTTCATTGTCTGGCATCAACATAATCAAATCACATTTATATCATCATTCAAAACATATTCTAAAGAAAACAATTAATTATGTGAAACCGTTTAGGTTACTCATCGATTGATCTCGAAGCTATTGCCTCGAAGTTTCGGCAATGTCTAGATATTGATGTTCCAATTGCTCCTCTATATCAAGCAATATACACATATCACACTTTTGCATAATTATAAGTGTTTGTTAATGCATATGTATGTATATGAAATATGCATAATGCATGTTCATGACAATCCTAGGTATCACTCTATTATTCTCATCATGTAAACTTTCATATTTCTAAACTCAAATAAGTATCATTTATACTAATAGTTTATACCTTAATAAAACCATTAAAATCGAAATTCATAATTCCTTGGTCAATTCAGATTTTTCCTATAACAACTTTCGAGTCAACTTTTCATGTTCTTTTTTACCAAGAAAATGAAGTAATTTAAGTATACTTTCTTCTATAAAATGTTCCTCATTGTCTTAAGTTTCTAATGACACTATGATCATTCAATTTAGTTCAGTATTTCAAAATTTATGCTCAAAATACTACATATTGAGCACATTTGAAACTTTGGCTTGTACATGATCATACCGTCAAATTTTACAACTTATATCTCTCAATTCCCATATTAAAAAATTGTGAACTTTATATCAGTTGAAAGATAAGAGAATAAACTGTAACTTTTGTGAAGAATCCTTTGTCCAATTCAGTATGTATCAATATAGTTTATTCAATATAAACTAGAAATTATTTCTGTCTCAGGTAATGCTATAGCCTTAATCAAAACTCAATTTTAATCTATATTTTGAAAGTCTTAGTGACAAATTGTAGCCCTATGTCTCTAGTTTACTCCAAATTAAAAATTATCCCAATTGGATAACTATAAATCAAGATATCATCAAAATATCGAAGCATGTTTAAGCTATGCAGGAAAGAAGGCTGCGGCGAAGCCAGGAGTTCGCTGCGGCGAAAATGTCCCGAGAGGAATCATCGTAAAATCCTACAAGCTGGCCATGGTGAAACAAGGAGTTGGCCGCGGCGAACGTTCACAGAAAGCAGTAAATAGGATTCATCTTCCAATTTTCCAGATTTTATAACTTCAACATTTTACTTCTAACCTACCTTGTACCTAGATCATCTTTTCTACTTCATTTCCTCTTCATTCTCCACTCCATTTCAACTCAATATCATTCACAAATAACTCATAATCCATATTTGATCATTAACCAAAAACAGAACATATACATGCCCCCATTCATTCTTCAATTTACTGCACTCATCTATCTCTATTATAAAGATCATTTTACCTCAACATTATCTCTATAACAATTTATGGGTCATTAATGATCATACACATACACAAAAGCAAGACATTTACACAAACTTTTCATGACCCACGACATATATATAAAAAATGGCATAATCAAGTCATCAATCTTAATATATTCATCATTCTAGCCTCATTTAACCATATCCATGATATTTAAAGCATCACTTACTTGATTGAGCTTCAAATTATTCAAGAACCCTAAGAGCCCTAACTCCTCTTACAACTCACGCACATCATCATATAAGTTAGGAGGTTGGGTCTTTAGTGAGAAATGAATAAAAAAGCAAGACAGTAGCAAGAAAGGGTGAGAGCAAGATCACATGGATGGTGGTGAATATATGTCGTGGGAGATGAAGAAAATGAATAGAAGAGATGGAGAAGAGATTCACGAAAATGAGAAGGAAATGAAGAAGAGAAAGCACGTGAAAGACAACAATTAAATGGTCTTTCAAATAATTAAAACCATCGTAGATTATAAGATAAAGGCATGGCTTGGCAAGTGACACATGTCACTTGCCATATGACCATTTCCTATTGGTTCACAATTAGTTCTTTTGTTAAACTAGTCCATTCAACTCCAATTTCTACTCCAATTGTCTCCAAATTTCATTAACATAAGTCATTAAATCTCAAAGTAATTTATAAAAATTTCCACTGTCATTTGACATTTATTTCTACTGCTATTTATCAATTTTCCTACCACTTGGCATTTTTCTTAGTCGAAAATTTACCTAAAAATTCAGAAATTTCCTAAAATTCACCAAAATTTCTAAATCACTAAATATACTCTCCAAATCAATTTTCAACATATAAAAACCACAATTCTTAATATAATCACATTTACAAATCTATTATACCCAGAATATCAACGAATGTATGTACAATTATTTTCATGTGCAAAATTCAATAATCACGTGTATGTGCATGTCATATTATGCATGAGCATGAAATGCGCTTTATAATTTCTTAATAATCTCTCATATTGACTATTCTAGCCTCAACATCTGTAACCGGATGTTACAATAAGTTATTTTGCTGAAAGAAGAGTGAATTGGGGTATTTATGGATGTTTAATCAAGTGTGATGGTTGGACAAATAGGAGACAAGAGCCTATTATAAATTTTTTAGTTTATTTTAGAAATGGCTTTATTTTTTTAAAATCTATTGATGTATCTAGCCTGATTAGAAATACTAAGACTTTGTTTGGGATATTTAATGAAGTTGTGAATAAATTAGGACCAGGAAACATTGTACAACTTATTACTGACAATGATTACGCTTATAAGGCGGCAATAATAAGGTTGTAGAATACGTATAATTATTTTTTTGGACTCCTTATGTTGCGCATTGCATTAACTTAATGTTGGAATATATAGGAGATTCTAGGTATTTTCCTATTATTGATTAGACTATGCAGAAAACTAAAAAGGTGAGAAAGTTCATTTATAATCGTGTATGGGTATTGAATTTGATGACAAAGGAATTTACCAATGGTATGACTTTTTGTTGTCCTACTATGACAAGATTTACAACAAATTTCTTATCACTTCAATCTTTTATTTCGATGAAGAAAGAGTTAAAACAAATATTTACAAGTGATAAGTGGATTACAAATATTTACAAGTGATAAGTGGATTGCATCTCAGTATGCTAAGTCTAATGTTAGAGTGGAGGTTTGTAATATTATACTGGAAGATAGAGAATTTTGGTCTTAATTCAATTTTTTATCCGAGTTTGAGTCTTTGGAAAGGGTGCATCGCTTGGCTGATAGTGAATAAAAGCCAATAATAGGTTATATTTTTGATGCTATAGAGAAAGCGACGGAAGCAATAAAGGCCAATCTGAAATATAGGCGTTCTTTGTACACATCATATCTTTCAATCATTAATGAAAGAAGGGAAAGACAACTTTCTTCGTCGTTGTTTGCAGCTGGGGCATTTTTTAATCCTAGTGTTTATTTTAGACTGGATCTTAGTAACAAAGCTGAAGTTAATAGAGGAATGCTTTTAACTATTGCAACAATTCTTAACATGACGCGATGCAAGATCTGTTAAGATCACAAATGGAGCTTTATAAGTTTTCTTATAGGGATTTTGGAATGTCGATTGCTATTCGACAAAGAGAAAAACTTTCTCCAGGTATTAGTTATTTCCTTTTTCTTACTTGTTGAAAATTAATTATCACTTTATTTTGTTTATAACACTACTTTTGTTATCCTATAACTTACAGTTTCTTAGTAGGAGCAACTTGAAAATGATGTTCCACAGTTGAAAAGGTTTGCAATTCAGATTTTAAGTCAATGTGTGAGTACAACAGGCTGTGAACGAAATTGGAGTATATTTGAATTTATCCACTCCAAAAAGGAATAAATTAGAGCATAAAAGGTTGAATGACTTAGTTTTTGTTCGATACAATTTAAAGCTTTAGGAATGATATGTTATTATCATTATTGTTGAGAATTGCTAGGAATTATTGGAATTGAATATCGTTTTATGAATGTTTTGTTATTGTTGGAAATGAGAATTAATGGAAATTGTTGGAAATGAAAATTGTTTTATGAATGTTTTGTAATTGTTGGAAATGAGAATTGTTGGGAATTGTTGGAATTGGAAATTATGATATGAATGTTTTGTGATTGTTGGAAATGGATTGTTATATGAATATTTTGTGATTGTTGGAAATGGAAATTGTTGGAATTGGAAATTATTTTATGAATATTTTGTGATTGTTGGAAATAGGAATTGTTGGGAATTGTTGAAAATGGAAATTGTTACATAAATGTTTTGTGATTGTTGGAAATGGGATTGTTGGGAATTGCTGGAAATGAAATTATTTTATGAATGTTTTCTGATTGCTGGAAAAAAGAATTATTGGAATGAAAATTGTTAGATCAATGTTTTGTGATTGTTGGAAATAGAAATTGTTGGAATTGGAAATTTGAAAATGGAATTTGTTATATGAATATTTTGTGATTGCTAGAAATGGGAATTGTTGAAATTAGAAATTGTTTTATGAATGTTTTGTTATTGGTGGAAATGGAAATTGTTGGAATTGGAAATTGTTTTATGAATGTTTTGTGATTGTTGGAAATGAGAATTGTTAGATGAATGTTTTGTGATCGTTGGAAATGAGAATTGTTGGGAATTGTTAGAAATGGAAATTATTATATGAATGTTTTGTGATTATTGGAAATGGGATTGTTGGGAATTGTTGGAAATGGAAATTGTTTTATGAATGTTTTGTGATTGTTGGAAATGGAAATTGTTGGGAATTGTTGGAATTAAAATGATGAAATTTTATTATTGTCATATTTTAAATACTTTGTATTATTCTTATGTTTCTATTTGTATTATGATGATTGTCTTTTTTCATATTAATTGTAGTTATTATTTATATGTGAAATATTTATAAATTATTGTTATTTCATATTTAATTATTAATTGTGATTATTATTTATTATTATGATTTTCGGAATAGGGTTGATGTAAACTTGTAAAGTATAGAGTATATAACTGTACAATATACCAATATAACGAATGGGACATTTATGAATTAATGTGTACAATTAGATTAGGAAAAATGCCAAGTGCCAAGACAAATTGACACATGGCAATAGAAATAAGTGACACGTGGCATTAGGATTGAGTGACAAATGGGGTAGATAATTGAGTGACAAATGGCTTGGAGATTTAATGATAATTGGCTTAGAAATTGAGTGACAAATGGACTAGTAATTAAATGACATTGGTTACCATAATTAGAAGACATTTAACTTGGTTCTTAAATTGATAAGTTCCATGACATATGTCATGACACTCACCATATACTTGACCCATCTCACGATATACTCACATTTGAAAGACCATCTCTTCTTGCTTTTTGTTACATACTCTCTTCTTTATTTTCTTCTTCCCTCATTCAAAATACTCTCACCCCCACACTCACGACTTTGAGTTGTTAACATTTGGCAAATTTCGTTGTATCTTCTCCTTATTATTGAAAACCCAACCTTTTCCACGTTAAAAGGGTGATGATCGTGTAAGCTTGGGAGCTAGGTTATTTGATGATTTAAGGAGCTTTTAAGCTAAAAAAGTAAGTATAATAATGTTCTTCATGGTTTGTTTTAATAGAAACATATATGATGATGGTCTAGGAATGGATTGATTGTGAAAAGTGTTGAATGAGTGCTAGAATATTGATGAAGAAATGGATACAATAATGTTCTATTTTTTGTGAAAATGATAAACAATAGTTTATGCATTGTTGTATGGATGGTCTTAAGTTAGAATTGAGGTGATAATGATGAGGAATTGAGGTATAAATTATGAACTATGAAGAAGATGTGTTGGATAGTATGTAAGGGTTAAAATCTAGAAAAAATTGAAGGAGATGGATGAAAAAATTTCGAATAACACATCCCACGATCATGGGAAGCCCTCTATGATCGTGGGAAAGATATTGGACGTGAAATTTTCTTCTTTATGTGATTGTTGAACCAAGTAATGATAAGTTACTTTACTTTGGTACATTTAGACTTAACTGAGGCTTGAAATGAACCTAGTTTGATGATGGATTAGTTGATTAAGTGTTTGATAAGTTTAGGTTGTTAATTGATGTTTCAACTTAAGGAATGGATTATTAGATATCACCTATCTAAATCTGGAAATTTAGAGTTGTTAAAGGAATGAAAGTGTTTTTATGAATGTAAATGTTATCCAAAGGATATGAGTAAGTTGTATTAGATATGAATAAATGAAAATGAGATATTGTGTGATTAAAATGCTAGAAATTGATCGATGAATTTATGATTGATGAGAAACTAGTTATATACAAGTTATAATGTTTAAATGATCATGACTCATAATTTAAGGATACAAACCTGAGAAAGTCAAATTGAGCGTGCATTGATCATGACTATATA
>JAOTJB010000007.1:23073193-23089406 GCA_027123815.1 Erythroxylum minutifolium | reverse complement strand
CAACTCACTTATCATGTTTGACATATGCCTCAAATGCTTTTGCATTGTGTGATTTGGTTGTTTTTTATTATATGTGTCAAACTTGCTAGTGAGTGACCTCGCTTTGGTCACTGAAGTGCCTCTAAAACGTGCAGCTAAAGTGAATCACATATTCTTAGTAGTTTTATATCAGTGGAACTCATGTATAATATTGTTATCCATATTGCTCAATAACGTAACGCGAGCCAATGAGATCTTTTTCTTTAATGTTTCATAAGCATCACAGTTCCTTTCATGTTGAGTCGTATTTCCTTCCTTATAAACATCTATGGTTATATTTAATGGAGCCTCTTGCTCTTCTAGTAAGATATTGGATTTTTATGCTCTGAATCTCATAATTTTGCCATTTAATTTCTCACCCTTATTGAATTTAACAACAATATTCTTTGATGTAGTAGCCATAATGGAAGCACAAAATTTCTACAAAAAGAAATAGTATACATGCATGTTATTGTCATGTCATACATATATATATGTATATTGAATAATTAGATTTCAATTGTCTATGAAATCAAAAAAGCACATATGTTCTCATTCGTCATTCATATGTTAATTAAATATTGATGATTATACTAAAAAAGATTTTTCAAACATGAACATTCATATAATTTTTATTCTGATAAAACCGTATAATGTCAAACTTGATATAGTAATAAATATAATTTATTTGGTTCATTACAAATTAATTCAATACATAATAACGAGCCCTATATGGAATAGAGTAAATGAATTCATGTGATAAAGTCCTCGAAGCTTGATATACTATTGTTCTAATAATTTCGTTTCAAAGGACGGTCAAATATAAAGTCTAAACCAATTCTTTTCTTCAAACTTCTCTTATAAAGGTTATCACCAACCATTTATATGATTTTAGAGTCGACTATTCCAAATCCCAAAGAATGCTCAACAGTTTAGTTAAAATTATTGAAACATATGACTTACTTGGATTAATTATCTAATTTTCACATATTGAAGGATCTTTTGTAGAGAATACATTGACGAATTTTGTTTTAATGTTGTATTATCTTCACACATTAATTGTAATATTGTTTTTATGAAATTTAAATGATAAGTGTTATATTACATTATCTTCACACATTAATTGTAATCTTATCTCAAGAAAATTATTTAAAAGATCATTTTATTTAAAGTGGACCTTGTTAAAAAAACCATCAATAATTATGACACAAGATTAAATATATAGAAAATATTATGCCATAAACAACCTCAATATTTTCTAAATTTTAGAAATAGAAAATATGAAGGGAAAATAAGCATATTCCAACTTATTTTTTGAAATGAAAAACTGTAAAGAAATATTTCATACTTTCTAAATTTTGGAGGAAAAAAAAAGAAGAAGCCATGAGGTGAAGATGCTTGTACATATTTATGTGTTTCATGCGAACAAATCGAACCTAATCTCGTGGATATTCTTCATCCACTATCGCCTCCTCGAGTGTCTAATATTTCCTCTCTTTACTTTTGCATTGAACCATCCTCCAGAACTTAAATTTTGTACATATTTTTGTGTCTAAAACACTATGAAGGCATATAGTGGATGCTATGTCGTCTTCCCCAACAAACTATTCCTTTAGATTGCTGATTGCTCAGATTATGTTTACCTTATTCTGTTGATGACAATGTACAGTCAGTAGAAAAGTAAATATATTACAAAAAATTAAATGATGTAATGGTCGAATATGCTCCATTCAGGAGGAGACGATAACTTCCTCTTGCAAGTTTTGGCTCGACTTTAGGACGAGAAGGAACAAATTATTATGTCTTGGGATACTTTTTTATATTTTTAAATATTCCGGGATAAAGTTTTGGGTATAATATTTTAAAGCTTATATCAAGAATATTTCAACTTTTACCTTCTAACACTTATTTTTTTATTTTTATTTATGTCTATCTTTATCTTTATCTTTAGTTTTATTTTATTACTTTTTTATATTTATATTTATAAATATTTTTATTATGTCTATTTTATTCTTATTTTTATTATTTTAATATCTATCTTTTATTATACTTTATATCTATTTCTATTCTATATTTTATATTTTTATTTAGTATCTATATATTTTAATCAATTTTATTTTTAATCAATTTTATATGTATATGCATATATATATTTATATTGTTTATGTAGGTCTATTAGAAACAATATTTCTACTAAGTAAGGGTAAGACTGCGTACTACTACTAAACTTTCCTAGATCTCATGTATCAGTGAGATTCTTATTGAGTATTGTTGTTATTGTATATATTTTAATCTTTTTATTTTAGTCTTTATTGGTCTATCAGAAACAATCTCTTTACTATTTAAAAATAAGAATGTGCACTTCTAGACCTCTTTATACTCTGCGTCTTAGAGAGCGTTATTATTATTGTTATACCTTCCAACACTAAATAGCACCAAGTTTAATAATTAATACACATTTATTTCAAAATTGAACAATATTACTAAATTTTAGTACAAACATTTATTATATGTTATGTCATGCAAGACATGTTAGAGTTACGTGTAACAATTTAATTATTTGTATAAAATTTAATTATATATATTGGATAAAAGTTTTGCCTCAACCACTAAAAACATAAGAAGCAAACTATTATATTTTGGGTTAGAGTTTTATAGAATTTTTAATATTTTCTGATAATTTTTAGTAAATTATTTGAAAGGTTTTATGAAGAATATTTTATCTTTTTTCAACACTTAATAGCACTAAGTTTAAGAATTCGTACACATCTATTTCAAAATTAAACGATGTTATTTTCTGAAAAAATTAAACGGTGTTATTAATTTTTATTGATATTTATCATATATTATATCATGTGTGACACGCTGTAACTATGTGATTAAATTGAATAAAATTACCCTTTAATCTTATGTCTCCCGTATACTTACATAGTAATTTAGGAATTAGAGCAACAACGACCCTCTCGATCTCTTTAAAACTCATCCAAATGCCAGACAGTACGTATTGAAAATTTCAAGTACATTATTTAGTACACTACCAATTTAAGAATTAGATTAGCAATTGTCTTTCTTTAAAACTCATTCAAATCAACAAGGAAATACCTATTAAAGATTTTAAATAAAAACACATGTAATATGTGATTCGGTCAAAAGTAATTGAAGAAGGTGAGTATTGCGCATATAAATTTTTTTGCTTTAATAATATTTTGAATCTTTGATCTATTCTATTAATTTGCAATTTTTATTGGTCACATGATTTTTTTGTGTTTTCTTTCCTTAATATAAAAATGTCTTCTTGTGTTGCTTTTTTTTAGGCACCTTGTCGCTGCGGGTTATCTTGGGATTTGTGGATAAGGTATGTTTCTCTTTTTACCTTTGTATTTAGCTTAAGATTTTCGCTTGATTATTATATTTAAATGAACATGTTTGTGAATTGAATGCAAGGTCTAAGAGATGATTGTCAATTGGATGAAAAAGAAGCATTTTACCTTTGCACTCTTTCAGCTTAAGATTTTCCTTTTATGCGCTTGAGGATTATATTTAAATCAACAAGTTTGTGAATCGATTGTATGTAAAAGAGGCTGTTTTGGGAGACACTCATCAATTGTACATAACTTTCTCTTTATACCTTATAAAGAGACTGTTTTTATAACTCGGATTTTGAATTTTTAATTACAAAAAAGTAACTTTACCAATTACTTGAACACTTGCCCTCGTTAACTTTAATTAAGTAGATTAGCTTATTTTGGAACCTCCATGAATTTGTACGAACTTATTCAACATCAATATATTAGGCATTGAAACATTAATAACAGGAACATACAAAGAAGAGCCAAAGGGTATGTTTTAGGACAAAATTGAGGAAGAACATATATTGACCAAGAACATATATATTTAAGCATGAGGTATGTAGGTCATTTAGAATATAACTTAATAAGATTTTAATATAGAAGTATTAGGTAGGATAAAATATCAATAATATTAACAAAAGTTAGTAATATTGTCAATTTTAGAATGCTCCCAGAGTTGATACTATTAAGTGCTAAAAATGAATATTAAGATATTTTTTCGTAACACCTTACAAGTTAGATTATTAATAGAATTTACTTTAAAATTTATTATTGGTTATTTAAATCAAGCATGTAACTTTTTTTTGGGGTGAAATTGCATATAACTTAATTTAAATTCTACTAACTTACTAAATAACTCGTCCAAAAAGTATGATTTGTAAATTATTACATTCGTCTAAAAATATATATAATGCATACTTAAATTAGACTCTCCTATTATAACTTCTTCAAAAACTTGACATCAAATTATAATGGGATAACAATTAGGAAGCCATAAGCCTTTTTAGCATTTTCTCAATCAACGTATAAAGTTTATTTTTAGAAGTCTTACGTAATTCCAATCCAAGACAAATAATAGTCAAGCTTGAACTTGACCAAATTGTTTCAACCCGACCTGAATTTCAATAGACACAAATATAAACTAGCATACGCAGATCAACTTGCAATACTTGCTGAAACGTTTATTTCTGATACCAAGGAAAGCAGTTGGAACATTTATCAGAACAGCATTAATTAAGTTTTATGAGAAGATAGAGCCATCTTTAGAAAACAATAGTTTTGTTAATTACGAAGTGTTGGTGTTGATTGCATAATGGGTTATGCGGACTTCATCCTGAGGCCTTGAAGGGGGATGAGTCTTGTTTCTTAGTCGTAACTGCTGGTAATCCTTGTACAAGAAGCCTCTGTACCTAGGAACCTCTCCAATGTCTGTGGTAAACTTTGGCAATGGCTCCACCCACTTGTCTCCATGCAAATTATGGAAGAAAGCATATGAGTATCGGCTTTTCCCT
This sequence comes from Erythroxylum minutifolium, assembly GCA_027123815.1. Taxonomy (NCBI): domain Eukaryota; kingdom Viridiplantae; phylum Streptophyta; class Magnoliopsida; order Malpighiales; family Erythroxylaceae; genus Erythroxylum; species Erythroxylum minutifolium. Next base: position 23,084,527 of record JAOTJB010000007.1, on the reverse strand, counting down.
TTCGTTCTCACCACCCTGTGCGTAGCACTTCTGAAATTGTTGTTGCTCAAGACCTGCACCCATACCCATACCCATATATATGTTCATGGTCCCACAAGCAATTTTCAACAAACAAGATAGCTAGTGTCGGTGTCATCAAAACTATTGGTTTTGCAGAGATAATCATCATGAATTAAGCCACAAATTTTATGGGGATAAGTACCAGTGTGTAAACGAATCAAGTTACATATGAAAAAACATAGTATCGCGTATTATGTATTGTTGTATTATTATTCCTTTAAAGAAGAAATAGTAAATAAGCACAAGCATGATTGATTACCTGAATGACATCACCAACATTGACTACTAATGTGCCCTGTGCACTAGTTGCAGGGATCCATTCTCCGTTTCTGCAAACTTCTAAGCCTCCAACCTCATCCTGGAAAACAAACGTGATACAATTCCCATCTTCATGTGGTGTTATGCCATTGTTCTCGTTCTCAGTGGCTGGAAAATATCTTAAAGCAGTTAAGAAATCCCAGTTCCTGTCATTGTTGAATTCCTTTAGGAAGTTCGTTGGCAAACCCAGACATTGGTTTATGATGCTCTCAATCTCCAAAGCTGTCTTCGCCAAGTGAGAAAAGATCTCTTCCATTGTCTCCCTGGAAATATTTGGAAACTATGACAGTGTGCTGAATGAATGAAATTAACCAACAAAAACTTTATACATAATGATGTTGTGGAATGGTAAAATTGGACTCTCAAAAGTTTTCTAAGAATTAGATCTTGTGTTTTTGAGTTTCTTTTAAAAGTTAAGAGGTTTGAGTCGTACTGTATTAAAAATTTCTAACACTTATTTAACAAAATATCACTTAATTTTGAGTAATTCATTAAATTATTCAATCAAAATATATGATTTTCAACTTATTTTATCTGATGCATGCCTAATTGATTCGTTAATTACAAAAAAGGCACATTTTAATGCTAAGGAAATGATTATTCTCAAGTTGAGCTTTCTAATATGGAATGTGTAAAACAGGGATATCAGAATTTGTGAATGGGTTCTAATTTAACTTGTCGAGACATCAGGAAACGGATAATGTGTTAACTCGAAGCATCACACGCAATTAGTATCAAAAGAACTCTTTTAAGGGTACAATCAGGAATGCGATTATTATTGAGTTGAAGTTAATGTATCTTTATTACCTGAACTCGGGTGGGTTCTCAGGATAGGTATTAAAGCCGGACCGTGGTGGGAACATCAACACATATTCACTCTTGTCAGGGGAGTGTTGTGGCTGCCTACTGTAACCAGCAGGTAAAGGTGCATCGGTATTTGGACTGCTCTTCCTCTTTTCATCATCGGAGTAATCAAAAAACTCCCTTGATAGTTCGAGGGCTTTGGTCATCAAGTCAAGTGGTACACCATGGTTCACAACTTGGAAGAATCCATAGTCGGAACAAGCTTTGCATATGGTTTCTATGGCTTTGCTCTTGCCATCTTCCTCACCTTCTCTGAAGAAAGGTGAGAGATCAACAGTTGGAATGCTCGTTTCAGCCATCTCAACTTGTTGATTGAGAAGGTTATTTAATACGTTGGTAAGTACTTCAAACATGTTTGGCCTTTTATAATGTAGAGAACGGCACAGAACATCTGACTTCCATGTGTTGCCGTTTCAGAAGATGCTTCCTCGAACACGACAAATTGGGTTCCATACCTCCATACTAGTTTGACGGTGAACGTGGAGGATGATTCGTCCCTGTCCAAGAGATAACAAAAGGACAAGTTACTATTTAAATCAAACCAAAGAGTGCTTTGCTGACTTAAAGCATCAGTGACCATGTGAATAGCAGACACATAGAGGATACCTGTCTGTTTTATTAATACGTAGTGTTAGAAAAAATATATATAGCATAGTAAGAAAGAGAGAAAAAAAAAACAGATAATACTTCTCTGTTATATTAGTACGTAGGTTTTTTTTTCCAAAAAATGGCATTGTAAAAAGGAGAAAAAAATAGGCACGTAAAAGAAAAGAAAGAGAACAATAGTAAAAATATCATAAAAGACGTTTGCTTCTTTTACTATATAAAACAAAATTCAATTTAATTAACTTTAAAATTTTAAATAGTAAATTAAATATTAACACCAAATTTTAGAATTCCTCAAATTTTTACTATTTACAATTTGTGTAAAGAAGAACAAGAATGCTAATTATTAATTGAAGTAGCCTAGTTCCACGACTCTTCCTTCTCTTGCTCACAAAATTCTATTAAATTTTTTTTTCTCAGTCTGGGGTTGTAATGTAGTTAACCTCAATCTTGGTTTAAAGTTTTAATTAGAAGTGCAGCTTACTCTAGAGGTTTTTTAAAAATCTTTTTTCTCTTGTAGTTTTAGTTATCATTTCTGGTAACTACGTTTTGAATTTCTTCTCTCTTGTCAACCTTCACTTTTCCTTTGTTTGGAAATGGACAAAACATGTTGCAAACTTGGGGCAACGTTCCAATTTTACCATTCTCCCTTTGCCCTTTAGGAGTAGCCCTCCTTTCTCGACTCATGCTCTTTGCCCCAGCTTATATGCTTGTCCCTTTAACAAATGGCTCTAATATTATCTAGGCTTTCAACTAGCTAGAAGTTTGTCAACCTCCTTCCTCTTCTCTCCACTATTGTAACATTCCATCACCAATGGGAAGGGCAAAATAGTCATTTGGAATAGTTTATAAGTGCTTAAAATAAATGTAATGCTATGTGGAGTGAACGTAGTGATCGGACGTAGCTCACCCTTATCATAGGATATGTACCGGAATGACCTGCGGGCGTCCCGGTACGTGCCCTACGGTAAGGGGGTGCTACAACTATAGCCCCTAGTTTTAAATGATGGAGTAGCCATTGTTTCCCTCCACTGAAGTTCTTAAGCAAGGAGTTGGTTCTTGGTCCTTAATTATGGTTAGCTTTTTCTTTAGAAAAAAACCATCCTTCCTTTTAGTTAAGCAATGGTCCACTTTACATTGGAAAACAAGACGGCTCCTCAATTTCCTGCTTAATGAAGATCGTCTTTTCCTTTTCAAGTTTTCTTGTAAAAAGAAGGCTGAAGAGATAATATAAAAGGGTCTAAGGCACTTCAGTATACCCTATTTTGTTATAAATGTGGAGTATAAAACCTAAAGAAGTGAAATAGAAACAAGGTCTAATTTTGGTGAATTTCACAAAATTTCAAAAAAATATTGGTCTATAATTGGATTCAACTTACTAGCAAGTTAAATAGGAAGGTCAATTCGTATGGATGAAGCTACCTCCTCTTGTAGAAGGGTGAGCTATACATGTCTTTGTATTAATATAGACTTGAAGCAAGACCTTCCATATGAGATCCCAGTGCTCATATTAGGTAAGAAAGAAAAATTAACAGAGGAATCAATCAGAGTAACCTATCAATGAAGCCTTCATTTAGTCACCAAGGTAAGGCTTGACATCCAATATGTAAAACTCTTATTGTGGTGACTTTAAGTAACTAATAGGACATGTTCTATGCTTGGTGGCCTCAACCTTACAAGATAAACCAACCAGATAGGAGAAGGATTCAAATGTAGAACAAACTCAATAGGAAGATTTAACTTTGGAACACTGCAGTAATGAAAAGAATATAAACTAAACAGAGGTTATTTTATAATAGGGGTTAATCTTGACCATATTAATGTCTCTCCCTTTAGAGAACAAGTGATGCAAAGTGCTTTAAATGCAAAGATGGATTATAAAGTTGCAAGGATAGGATTTGCACTAGCTGAACTAATAACCTCCCCTAATTATCAGGTTGAGTTTACTACTATGGAAAGGAGGAGATATGGATGTAAGAACAAGACAAAGGTAATATCAAAATCTAAGTAATATCAATATTTACATGGAATAATAGGGGATGATCAGTCCCAAAAGCAAGCTAATTTTGTCAACTCTTTAAACCCTTTGATTTTTGGCTTGTCAGAAACAAAAATGAGTGTTGAAACCTATTCCAAGGTTTGGTTTCTTAAAAATAAGCAGAAACTTATTTTCAATCATGCTTATCATTACCTTGTTTGTATTTTAGTAGCATGAGACCCTTGTTTTATGAATATTAAAAGTGTAAATTCCTTATTTTATTAAGTTCACCTACTAGTAGAGCTATAAAGACTTGGTACATGATGTATTGATTTTATTTATGCATCTCTTTTAAAAAATTTGTTATGGAAAGATCTCCTTCCTAGATTACAAATCTTATATTAAGTATCCCCATTTGTTTGTTAGAGATTATGACTGCACTCTATCTGCTATTGACTCAGAGGGTGCCAAGTGTGATGCTAGACCTAACAAAAGATTCCTCTTTTGTCTGGTTAAACTGGAAGTTAAGATATCAAATTAGGGGTATGTAATTTTACTTGGAGTAACAAACAAGAATTCCTTGGTCAAAAAGAAGGAAATTGGATAGAGCATTGGGTAACTATGAATAGCTTATCAAGTTTCCTAATAGTTTTGAAAACTTTAGTGACAATCTATACTTTGATCATAGTTATATAGTAATGACAGGCTTAATGGATACTAGGGTAAAGAAGTCCTATTTAGATTCTTTAATTATCTTGTCAATAAAGAGGGCTTTGATGAGGCCATCCATAAAGGTTTGGGAATTAAAATCTAAATTCATGAATCTTTCAAGCTTTATAAAAAATTCCAAACTATTAAATTAGAGTTAGAAAACCTCAATCACTTTCAAGCCTTCAGTTGACAGTGCAAAGATGGATCTACTTAATAGATCTAATAAGGAAGCAGTTTGAGGCATAAGCTTTAAAGTTATATATGGAGGTGCTACAGGAACAAAATTTAATAATTGTGAAAAAAATCTAAGATCGATTGGTTAAGAGATGGAGACTTTAATTCTAAGTTTTGCATAGATTTCTCCTTTCCTAAAGGAATAAAAATAAAATGAAAACACTCATTACTGAGAATGGGAAGTAATCATAGTGTAAATGAGACTCCTGAACTATACTAAGGAGTACTTTGGAAAAATCCTAGATACGTTAATAACCTTTAAAATTTCCCTATCAAACCTTGTTGATGTTTTTCCTAGATTGATCTCTGATTCTCAATATGAATCTCTATGTAATCTTGTAATCAATGAGAAGATTCAGAAGTTGGTGTTTAGTATTAGCCCCAAAAAATCCCCCGGGCCTAATGGATTTAATGGAATTTTCTTCCATAAGGCCTAAGAACCTCATTAAAAGATATATTAGTGAAGATGTAAAAGAAATTTTCTCAAGCTCTAGAATGTTGAGGTCTTAGAGTAAGGCCTTTCTTTCTTGATCCCTAAATCATCCAACCCCTTCTCATTGAAGAAATATAGGTCAATCTCATTATGTAATATGTTTTACAAGATCATCTCAAGGATTCTAGTTAATGGACTAAAGCTAATCCTTCCTAGTTTGTTGAATAAAGCTCAAGCCACCTTTAATGAAGGCAGATGCATCGAGGATAACATATTGTTAGCTTAAGACTTATTCAAATATTATCACACCCAAGGCTTAGGTAAAAATTATGGTCTCAAGCTGGATAGTCATAAAGCATTTGATACAGTGGAATAAGACTTCATCCTACTTACTCTGAGAGCTATAAGATTTCTAGAATTACTTTTTAAGTGGATAAGTTAATGCATAACAATAAATTTGTTTAGTGTGCTTGTGAATGCCGAAGCTTCTCGAATCTTTAAAGGGTTAGGGGCATAAGACAGGGGGATCCTTTGTGCCTATATCTTTTCATAATCTATACGAAAGTGTGATCAAGAATTATTCAAACCAATATTAATAGGGACAATACTTTAAATTTCATAAGAAATGTTCTATGATGCAAATCACAAGTGCAAATCACCCACTTGTTTTTGTAGATGACCTTATACTTTTATGTAGAGGGAGTGAGCCCACCATATAATGTCTAATGAGATCCTTAGAGGAATTCATTCAATTATTTGGGATTGGCATTAACAAGTAGAATGATTGTCAATGGGTCTCGAGGGATTGTGATCAAACAACTAGATAATTAGAGTCAAATAAAAGGAACAGTTGCTTCATCTCCACCTTTCAAATATCTTGGATTATCTATTTATTTAATAAAAGTATCCTATTAAGACTACTAGGTTCCTTTTGATTCCATTAAGGGAAAAGTTGGAAGTTGGGAAAATAAATGTGTTTCTTTTGCTGGTAGACTCCAGCTTGTCATCTCAATGTTAAACAACCTATCAACCAGTCATCATTCCTATCACTCCCTAAAAAACTAAGTTAAAAAGCTCTTGAGAAACTTCATTTAGACTGGTAATATTAACACTAAGCATTTTTCTAAAGTTAACTTGGATAATCTATATTTACTAAAGGATAAAGGAGTTTTAGGGATCATTTCATTATAGTTGATGAGCAAATCTTTACTAGATAAAAGATTATAGAGAATTATCACTAAGACAAAATCTATATAGGTTAAAGAAGTCAATGGATAATATCTAAAAAGGAAAAAAATCTAGATATATAAACTAAGAGCTGACTCTTCTTGGAGCATAATTCAAATTCTAAAGTTAAGAGACTCCATTTAACAATATATTTACATACATATAGGGAATGAACTCTCCACTTCTCTTTTGAATGATAATTGGAGTCCCTATATGCCCCTTTATCTCTTATCCAACTTTAATGCTTTGAGGAAATTTTATCCTAATGATTCCTTTATCAACTGCATCATCTCTAATGAAGGGTGGAATCAATTGAATAAATTAACAAGCTTGCTATAAGACTATCTCCTTACTTACTCGGATAATTCTTTGAGGGAAGATAGAGTGATGTGGTTAAGGTGTACCTTAGGGTAGTTTTCATCCAAATCGTATAGGGAAATATTCAAAATTTTGCACCTAAGTCCCTCTAGCATAATATGATATAGAACAAACTAACGGCCCCTAAGGTTTCCTTTATGTTGTGGCTAGCTGTAAGGGAAAGGTTAACTTGTAACGTAACCACTCTCGTAGGGCATAATCCCGAACGTATTGACAATTATTTCATAACAAACTCTACGAGGATGGCATGTTAAGACAATCAGTTGACTCATTACAAAATATTTCAAACATCAAACACGTCATTAGAAAATCAGTAATCATTTACGACCCATTTCATTTTGTAAACACATCTTAAGTAAATAAATATTCAATTTAGACCATTTCATTTACAACACATATCCAGTCAGAAAAGTCATTACATTCATAATTCACAAATTCATTGTACAATAATTTGCAGAATATAATTCAAATACAAAAATCATTTAAGACATGTGCAGATGCAAATTGATCCTGACCACTAACTCCTGTCTAATTTCAGTGGTTATACTCCAATTAGTTTAACTAGATATCCCCTGAGCTTAAAAGATAATGTTGCAATTTTGGTGAGTTTTGCGAACTCAGTCAGTAAACCATCCTCGATGCACTCACTCAATTCAAATATGGAATAATTCACAATTCATATTCAATTTACAGATAATTCAATTATGTATTAACCATCACTTCACATTTCATCATCTTTCAACAACTACCATTTTGTACACTATTTATATTTCTATTTTAAGACAGTCTATACATTTCATTTCAATCAATCACATAAACATATATCAAATTGTATATGCAATTATTTATGAGACTCCACTTTCATTGTTAATTGTTGTGACTAAGTTCCTTTTTAATTGTCCTGTATCTATTGCAGATACTAGGCTTATTGATAACTGTCTCGTATCCGTTGGAGATACCGACCTCATTTTACATAGTGATTCTATGGCTCTTATATATGTTTCTGAGCTTTAAGCTCTTTTTCACTAGCTACTCTAGTTACAACTGTCTTTATCTGATCATGAATATCATGTAATGAATGCATCAAATCACATATATGTAATCAATCACTTTCTTTTGGTATACACTTTCACTTTTCACATTTTTATCAGACCTAAGTCCGGCATTTAACAAGTTTATTGATAACACTTATTTCTTTCTCATTCATATTCAATGAAGCACTTCCAATACATTCACAATTATCAAACTCCTCAGACTGTTGTTGTCTGGAATTATCAATCATATCAATCTCAATTCAATAATTGCAATTTAAACAGAAGCAAGTCAATCCTAGTGAGAAACATCTAGGTTACTCATATTACGCCCCATATTAGCCATTGCCTTCATAAATCGGAAATGTCTGAATGATGATGTTTAATCGTGTGTATCTATCTTCAAACAATACACATATTGTACACATATTATTGATCAATCACATAAGTATCAATCCTATACATATGTTATGTGTGATGCACTATGCATGCTCAAATGACTATTTCCAGGTATGTATCCTTAAATCACAAGTCTTGAACATTCTATCATTGGCACATGGATATAACTAGTTTACACTTAGGCTAATACCTTAAGTATACTTGATTACTCTCATTCCATATTTCATATGTTCATTAATCATATGATCTCTACATCCTTTTTCTAGCATTGTAATGATCACATAATTTAACCTTACTTAATACACCTTACCCTCTTTCTTTGGATCTCATTTACCTTCCTAAGAACACTTTTATTCATATAACACTTATAAATTTCTAGATTTGGATACATGTATCATCAATTTATTCTTATGTTATTACATCAACTATCAACTTAACATATCAAGCTTTTTGTCAACTAATCGAACATCAAACTAGTTCATTTCAATCCTCATTCTAATCTAAATGCATCATAGGAAAGTATCTTATCATTAGCTGATTCAACAATTGCATAAAACTAAAGTCATCATTCCCAGACCTAGCTCATGCTTCTACCCTCGATCGTTGGATGAGTGCCACGATCGTGGACTACCCATTTTCCTTCATTTTTCTAGATTTGAACTCTTTCATAATATGTCCAATATTTCTTATGTATAGTTCGTCATTTCTACTTTATTTCCTCTTCATTCTTACTTCCATTTCAACTCAAATACATCCACAAAAAAATCATAAATCATTGTTTATCAATCACATACAATTCAAATATAATCTTTATTGTTTACTATCATTTTAGTTCTTCTCATTTTAAGAACACTATACTAGTCTTTACTTTAACTTACAAAGTTCAATCTATTTCCTCTCATAACAACTTGTAACTCACATTTCTCATATACCCAAAACAGAGCATAGACATATACATTTATTTATCAACTTTCGTTACTCATTCATCACCATTTTCACTATCAATCATCCCTTAACTATCATAAGTTATTTCTCATCATATAAACAGAAACAAGACATCAATGTATACATTAGTTTATCAATATTCCAGCATACTTTCTACTCCATTATCACCATTAATCTATCTCTACAACAACCAATCAATCCATGGTTTTATACCTTTAAAAAAGAACATATTTAGCCATTCTTCATCCACGTTACATATATATTCAACACAATTTTCATAATCCTTTAATATAAAAAAAATCACCATATATGTTTAATTTAAAACAACCTATGAAGTTTAATGTATAACTTACTTGATTAAACTCCAAGCTTCTTCAAACCACCATGAAACCTTAGCCTTCCTATGCTACATAATCATCATCATATTCAAGAACAAGATAGAATAGCAGTGGGTTTCATCAATATGAATAAAGTAACAAGGTGTTAAAGTGATAAGTGAAAGATGAGAGCAAAACTCAACGTTGATGATTGGGTTATGAAAGCATTGTGTATGAAAGAAGAAGAGATGAAGAAGATGAGAGTATTTCGTGAGAGTGAAAGACAATGGAGAGATAAGGATGGTCTTTCAATAGATGTAAATAATTGTGGGTTATCACATGGAGATTAAAATGCTTGGTGAGTGTCATGAAACATGTTATGACATTCACCACTTAATAACCAAAATAATGTCTTAATAAAATGGTACTCCCAATCGTTTAATAACTAGTCCATTTGCCTCCTAATTTTTATACCAATTGTCACCCAATTTTTTATGCCACTTGTCAACAAATCCTAAGGCCACTTGTCAATTATTTCTGTTGTCATTTGTCAATTATTTCTACTGCTATTTATCAATTGTCTTGATACTTGACATTTTTCTTAATCCATAAATGCCCATTAATTCATAAATCTCAATTGATTCCAAAGTTACTAATTATGATCCATCAATTCTTGTCATTGATAAACCAAAGTACAAGACATTAGAAATACTCATTCGTATCATGTCCATTATGCTCAGTCATTTATCACATTTATCTTAGCTTCATACCCTAGAATATGTCAATTGAGTGCAATTTATCTATTCCACAATTAATGTGTGTATGCTAATATTATGCATTTGAACATAATTACAAAATCATGTACTAGTTGTACCAATTTTTTTATATGGTACCACTCATATAACTCATTAGTTTAACAATTTAAATCTCTCAACAATTTGAGAGAGGGGATGCTACATAACTACTTATAATATAATTAGGAGCTCCTATTTGACAATGTCAAACCTCATATATAAGTTTTGTGATGAATATCTAAAATTTGTATACCATTTATTTTTTAAATTCTGATGTTAAGCACACTAGCAGGACATTCTAGTAAGATTTATAGTTACTTTTCCTTACTATATAGGGAAATAGATTGTCTTGTGGAGTATTAAGCTGCATAACATAAGCAAGGATGATTATACATTCATTCAAATGGCAATGGGTTGCATAATGTATAATTTATAGAGGGAAAGAAAAAAAAACAGTTTTCGAGGATATAAGCAATGAAAAGTTAGGATTTACAACTTACTAACTTCGATATGATATGAGAGATGGTAAGGGTTAGGGGAGCTAAACTTTCTTTATCACCTTAAATATTATCCAATTGGTAGTTATAAAGGTTAATTATTGGTCTCCAGTAGCAAAGATATACACCTTATTCTCCTTTTTTAGAGACAAATGATCAAGGTCAACGAATAGTAGTTCTCCACAAGAGTAATCACCAAGGTTTTGTTTCCTGTTGACTATTTTTGGTTTTGTTTTTCTATGACTTGTCAATTAGTGCTTCTTATTTAATAGACTTTGTATTCCTTAGGCTTTTTCCTTGCATTAATTCAATTATTTGATTTCCAAAAAAAAATTTGTAGCCTTCTATTCATTAAATTAGTATTAATAAATCAATAAATAAGGTATTAAGTAATTATAAGTATTATTAACTAATTTAACAAAATTTTCCTTTTTTTGGAATAAGAATTATTTTATGTATTACAAAGAAGAGTTTTTGATTATTTGATCTTTTAATAAGTTACATCAATTTTTAATATTAAATTAATTATTATAAATATTGAC
>JAOTJB010000007.1:23048974-23064470 GCA_027123815.1 Erythroxylum minutifolium | reverse complement strand
GTAAGCATCCACATGTTAACTCTAAACAACTCGTGCTTACAGTTTGTGAGATCCACTGCTTCATCAAATCAAGGAGTATAACATATGCTAGTCTGTCTGGATTAATAATGTCCTGTTTTATTAATCCTATGACTATGGATTATTTAGATACTAACATAATTACATATGATAGGAATCTCATTATCATGATCTCACCATGGTTTCCTTCATGCTATGTTTGGTATCATGGACTTCATTAATTCCATTTAAAATCAATATCAATTCATATATAAACAAATATCAAATTAATGGAAAATGCCTTTTGCTTTATTAATCAAAATCAAGTTTGTACAAAAGTGCTAAAGGTGATTGCCTTTAGAGCACTACTCTAACAATATTTAACAAGGCATTAAAATTTGAATACTTGGTAAGATTAATGTTAAAACTTGGATTAGTAAGAAATAAAGTTTAAGGAGGGGTGTTAGGAGTTATACTTGGATTAAGTATTTATTATTATTGAAATCATTATGAAGTCTTCTAAGTTTTCTTAGGTTTTCAGGATTTTTTTGTTAGTTATGCATATAAATAATTTTGAGTTTAATATATGCTTAATATAGCAATATTTTAAGGTTATGTAAGTTATATTTACATGGCTAACTAACATAATATATGAAAAGGATAATTAATGGAACAATAAAATATAATAACAATTGTAGTAATAATACCATAACTATAATTAAGAACCACTAGATAAAAAATGGCTCATTGCATACTACACTCTAGAGATCAATAGTTAAAAACATACCTGCATTTTCATTTTGGAAAGGCTCTAAGTATGAATTGGACTTCATTCTTGTAGATGATGAACATAAAATACCCCTAGAAATTGTATTAAATAAAATGGATTAAAATTTAAATGTGATGAGAAACATCCTTATTTCTTCTCCTCCACTTTTACATAAAAATAATTACACTGAAACATAATAGGTTTTTATATATATGCCAATTAAAGGGATTACCATGATGGCTTAGAAAAGATCTTATAGGAACATTATTATGTGTTGCAAAAAAAAATGGATTTAAAGAAATGATGACTTTAAAGCATTCCCTACTTTATAAATCAAACCATTTGTGGAGATTAACCTGACTAAAAGAATTTTATGTTGAATGCATTTGTGTATACATCATATAATATTATGAGCATGCCATCCTCAACATATCTTAATTATTTAAGCTTATAGGAAGGTACGTTTAAAAGATTACATTCTTCAATATAACCAATTTTCAAAACATAACAACATCTTCCTCCATCATATGCTTCGAATAAATACATTCAAAATGCAAAAGTTTACACAAACTATTGTGTTTTTATCACATAAAATGAGGAGTTAAGAAAGAGAACTCACTCATAACCAATCTAAATTATATGTTTCTAAATATAATTTCCAACCTCTAGTTCCAATTCTTAAATTCATTATATCTAAAATTTTCAAGTATGTTTTTTTGGGTATAGGTACATGTTAGGATTTAATAATGACATTCTTTTTTTAAAAAGTAAAAATAATATATTAGATCAATCGCTAAATAGGTACAAGTAGTGAGTACATAGCATATCACATAATTCCCTAATTTACAAATCAGAGTATCCCCAGGTAACTTTAAAGCCATAAGCTGGTAATGCAAAATTCAACTCAATCAATTCCATTTACACAAATATGAAAAATTGTAGAATTATGGATTCTTAGAATGGGACATTTATGCAATGTATGATTTTTTTAAAAAATACTTGAACTTTTAATTATTCTTACATTGTATTTGAGGTAGAAGATAAGGTATTGAGATGAGCAATAACTAATAGTTTCGAGGATAAGGATTCCAGTTAAGTGCCAAAGTTTGGATAATGTATGGGGTGGGAATTCTATTAATGGGAATCCCCCTTATCCACTGGACTCTATGTCTTTTCAAAGAAATAAAAGGTCTAATTCAATTCAATTCAATCATGCAAATCAATCCAATCAACAATTATGCAAATCAATCCAATCATCAATTACGAAAATATTACCAATTTAGTTATTGCAACACACTCAAATATTAAACTAAGAAAACTGTCAATTGAGAGAAAGGAGAATTTTCCTATCTTTAATACTAACCTAATTGATTATGACTTACCAGATTATTAGTTCTAGATGATCTTAGGGTTGATTACTCTCTCTCGAGTTATAACCATTAACCTTAAATTATACATCCTAATAAGATTATGGAAAATTGCAATTTCTCAATTAACAACCTATCCAAAACCTTAATTAGATCTGAAGTTGTCTAATAAACTGTGGAGAACCTATGCGAGATCTCTCTTCACACAATTACCAATTTGATTAATTTCTCGTTCTTATTAAATCACCTAACTCTCATTAGCATAATTTAATAATTTTTCATTTGGTTTACCCTCTCAGTTTATTACCAAATTATGCAATCATAATAAATCCAATAAACATAAAAACAATCAAATTTCATTAAATCAAAGATAAAAAACCCAAAGGTGAGTTTAGAGCATCTCAACATTCACAAATCATATCATCAAACTGCTATTCCTAATCTATACAATAATAAAATGGAAAATAACAGGAAATACAATTTTAGATGGAGATGGGAGGCAACGATGTCGGAAACTCCTGATCTGAGAAGTATGTCAATGTCAGCTTCTTCCCCACTTCTCTCTTCCTTATTCTCTTTCTTAATCTCTCAATAAATCTCTTTAGGGTTTCTCTCCAAAAGTGGCTAGTGTGAAAAAACTCCCTATTCTTCTTTGTCTTATTTTTTAAATACCTTTTGTATTCTGAGTAACCTTATGGTTTTTTCGGGGTCTGAAAGGTTAGAAAAATCTCTTGAAACTTGACATTTTTTAGCGTCTGCCAGGTGTAAGCCACAATCGTGGACTACATCATGGGCTTCTGTCACAATCAGGGCATATGGGCTAACTCCAATGCTTCTATTACAATCGTGGCATGTTGTGCCATGATCGTGGGTTGTTGTTTCGGCCTTGGTGTCTCTCAAACTTCTCTGTTCTTCTATATTGACCCTGAAACAATAGCAAAGACATCAAGGTACCTCTAAAACATAATATTTAAGCGCAAAAGCTTGTACTAACCTATAAAACACTTAAAACATAAATAATTAACAAATTGATACAATTCTAACATAAACTTATACTAAATTACACCTAAACACATTTCAAATTATGCCCTAAAATACGATGCAATTTACACCTATCAACATCCCCAAACTTAAACGTTTGCTTGTCCTCAAGCAAACAAAATAACAAATAACATAAAAACACAAAGGACACAATTCAGTAATGAGACAATGGCTTCAACTTCATGAAACAAATTTAACTCCAAACATAATCATTCAAGTTGTTTCAACTTATTAACATGCAAAATCCACGTCTAAGCACCTTGGACTAAATATACAAACTAATCATAATTTTAATGTTGAGTCTATTCACCCCTATCACTAGTACACACACATTGATAATAATTCAGTCAAAACAAAGTGTAGCTATTCCTCAGTAGGTTTTCACGAAAAATCAAACTACTAATAAGTTTGTTAGATTTTTATTTGAAAACATGCTTTTTGTTGATTTTTTTCTTTAAGGATAAGAATCTAGTCTTTTAACATGGAGGCAAACATTTGTGATAAATGTCAATCTACTTACTCAACTAAGTCATGTTGTTATTAAGTTGCTTGGTTGGAATGTAATTACAGCCTTTTTTACACAAAGGCACACATTTGTGTTGCATGTCAATCCGGTTGCTTAGCTACATCACATTCACAATTGGCTACTAGCTTTATTCATAACCTGAAGGGAAGCGGAATAGTTATTTAGTTAAAATTTATACAACTGCATTTTTTTACACAATTTTTTCCTACCTTATTACTTTGGCTAATCATTCTTATGAAAATGCACTGATAATGCCACTTATTTAATTAGCCTAAAAATTACAAATGAGTATTGAAAATTCTTGGGGTGAATAGACTAACATTGTATCCTAATTAACTAGCATATTTAGCCCTAAGTAACTTAGGTCACTAATTTCATAAGTGAATAAATCTTTGCAACTTCAAAGGCTATGTTTAAAGCTAAATCTCTCCCATTAAGTCCTAGCCATTGACACATTCACACAGTTCACATCATGCAACCTAAACAAACTATCATACAACATGTAAAATTCATACTAAAGGTAAAAATACACAACCCTTCCCACACTTGAACAACATATTGTCCTCAATGTAAGGACGCATATAAGCACAAAAGGGGGAATGAAACAATATGCAGAAGACAAAAGAACAAAATACTAACAAAAATGAAAAGAAAAAGGTTAGAACATGAAAGTATTATGGTGACTGAGGTGGTGATGTGTCAGAGGAAAAGACCAAATGTGCTTGATTGTAAGTTGACTTCCTTATCTTGTAATTGATTAAGAGAGAGTAAGAGAATTAGTAGGGTAATGCATTCCGAATCATTGTTATTTATTTATGGAAATGAAACAACTTTAACTGCATAACAATTTAAATCTACCCTAAATATGCTAATTTATGGTCATTAGTTTGACTTTGCGTCCTTAGAAACTCAGCCAGGATTAATTATGGGTGGTTGCTTCCACCTTTTCGTTCAACATTAGTTTTGTAGCTTGTAAGTAAGCTACAAATTGCAAAATGATCAGAAGGACAATATTGATAAAATTATGAAAACCAATTAAGGTCAATAATGTCCTTTTCACTAACAAGCTATCAATAAAATAGGGAATAACAAAACTCCCTGAATCTTCCATTGAATCCAACAATTTGTCCTGTAAAAAAGTGAGTTACTCTCTTTCTTCCTTAATCACCTTTGTCTTCTCCGCTTCTTTCGCTTCATAAACAGAGACTTTCATAGCTTCTTCAAAATCGATGTCTATCGTCATTTGTTCTTCATCCTTTTGTTCTTTAGAAGATTCAATCACATAATTATCCTGAATGAGCTACTATCCTTCAGATTCTTAAATACATTATTCATGTTGAATGTCACTTGGTCATCATTAATCGGAAGGACAAGTTTCTTTTCATGAACAACTACCCAAGATTTTTTGATGTTCACATATGGTATATCAAGAACTGGTGAATAAAAGGGAGGGTTGGCATTCTTTTCTTCATCTATTAGTCTTTAATAAGGTGGGGTTTAATTTGGTTTTCCAATGATCCTTCCAGCTCTCCCTCATCTTAGGTGCGATAGCCTCATATTGCTTTCTTTGTTATATTTCCATATTACTTAGAGAGTCTTCCACACTTCTCTTACAAAATTCATGGGAAATTTGTCTCACTCGAATCTCTAGGTTGTGAATAGATAAGGCAAGATTTTTCGTTACATACTCAATTTGCTATTTTATTGTCCTCTAACCCTCTTCCATATCTGCAAGCTTATCTAGGATCTTGTCCAGTTTAGAATGCCATGAACTAAACTCATCTTGCTAAAATCCTAATAGGTCTCGATGTCCCCTCTGAGCCCTTACATTATTGAATCAATAGAAATTTGGGTAGTTTTGCCACCCCGAAGTGTACGAGTTCATATAAGGATAATGATTTTCTTAAATAAATTGGGGCTCATTGAAATCCACAAGAGTCCCTTGCTTCCTATAATATACATCCTCCATGATCGTTCTTTTTATCTCTTCTTAGCATTCAACTCTTCAGATGTCTCATTCTCACTCTAAGATGTCTTGATGTGTCTCTACTTTATACCCTAAAATTTTCTTTTGAATTTAAAAACAAAAAATAGTGAAAAAACCTTAGACTAAAGAACTAAACTAATCGCCTCCCCGATAGCGACGCCAAAAACTTGATCATTAGGTTATGTATGCTAAGTTTTAATATTTTTAACCATGATATTTTCGCAAACGCATGGGCCGTTTGTATAGTACCTAAGGTATCGTTCTCACGAGGAGGGTTAATCTAATCCTAAAATCTAAGGCTTAATTAAAATTTGCAATAAATTAAAATAAACAACTATTGCAGAAATTGACCAATCAAACAATCAATATCAAGAATTGAACTCATAAAATATAAACAAAATAGAAAATTTCACAACCCAATCCAGAATCAATCTAGAAACTACCAATTTAGAGAAAGGGGGTTTTAATCCGAATTTAATAAAATCTAATTGATTATGCAATCATCAAATTACTGGGTCTAGACAGTTCTGGGGTGGATTACTCTCTCTCGAGTTATAATCTTTAACCCTAATTTATAATCCTTAATTTAAATTATGGAATTATAATCTCTCAATTTCCAATTTGCCTAAACCTAAATTAGTTCTGAATCTGTCTAGTAACCTACCGAAAACCTATGCTCGATCTCTCGTTGCATAATTTTACTAGTTTGATTCAATTCTTATCTATCAAACTACCTAACTTTTGTTAGCCCAATTTGCTGATATTCACTTGGTTCACCCTCTCAGTTTATTACCAAATTATTAAGCATAGATATTGAATCATAAATAACTCAATGAAAACACAATAAATCAAACTTCATTAAGCTCAAAGATCAAAATCCTGAAGGTGAGTTTAGACAAAAATGAACATTCAAAAAAAACTATTCTTAACGATGATCCCAATTCTATGCATCAATAAAATTGAAATAAAGATGAAAAATACTATCATAATGGATTAGTGGAGGCAGCGACGGCAGGAAACCACCTGTTCTGGGAAGTACTTCACGTCAAGCTTCTTCTCCGTGTCTCTCTTCCTTCGTCTCCTTCCTTAAATCTCTCAATATGCTCTCTAGGGTTTCAGATTTGACTGATTCAAAAAGGCTTCAAAGGCTGCTTCCTCTGTCTTTTAATGTTCTATTTATATCTTGGAAGCCTTAGGGTTGATTCAGGGTCAAAGCGGTCCAAAAAGTCCCGCAAAATTTGGTGTTTTCAGTTATTTTTGTGTTTACCTAATGCAGGCCACGATCGTGGCATCCTTTCTTTCATGATCGTGGCGTGGGTCCTGTCAGCTCGGTTCTTTCTGTCCACAATCGTGGCCTGGGTCCTGTCAGCTCGGTTCTTTCTGTCCACGATCGTTTGTTGTGGTTTTGGCCCGAAACTCTTTGAAACTTCCCTGTTCTTTGCTGTTTACCCTGAAATACTAACAAGCACATCAAGGTACCTAAAAAATATAACGTTTAAGCTCAAATACTCATACTAACCCATAAAAATACTTAAACACATAAACTAACATAATTAAAACATAAATACACATTAAACACTCAAATTAACACTAAATACCTAACAATTTAAACCCTAAAACATAATGCAAATCGCAACTATCAAAAGGTTACTAGTAAAATCCACATTTCAATAACCAATTAAGTCAAAGAACATATTCTTATAGTGTTAACGTCCTGATTAAGTCATCCCACATAAGTATCTAAGGATGTGCTGAAAGGCTAATAGATGTAATATTCTAGGGATTAACTGAAATTTTGTAAATAGGCAAACACTAAACATGATATTAGGCTTATTTGTTGTAAGATAAAGTAAGCTACCAATCATACTTCAATAGAGCTTTACATCCACTGACTTACTTTGTTATATTGTTTATAGGTATACCAATCATACTTTGCTTGATTGATAAAGATTCTTTCCTTCATTTGCTTAATTTGGAGTCTAAGAAAGAAGTTAAGTTCTCCTATCATGCTCATTTCAAACTCATTACTCATACATTAAAAAATTCTTTGTACATACTCTCATTTGTGGCACTAGAATAATATCATCAATATAGAGTTAAGCAATTATTAACTCATGCTGGTTTGATTTAATAAAAAGTGTAGACTCAACCTTTCCTTTATATAATATATTTTCTAAAAGGAAAGCACTTAACCTATCATACCAAGCTCTAGGGGCTTGTTTAAACCATATAAAGCTTTGGAAGGTTTGTAGACATGGTCAGGTGCATTTGTTTTTCAAAATCAAGAGGTTGATCAACATAAACTTCTTCTTGGATTAGACCATTTAAAAAAGCACTTTTAAAATCCATTTGAGACAATTTGAAATTTTTGTAGGATGTAAATGAAAGTAAAAGCCTAATGGCTTCTAGCCTAGCTATTAGAGCAAATGTTTGCTTGAAGTTTATACCTTCCCCTTGATTGTACCCTTTTTCTATAAATCTAGCTTTATTTCTCACAATAGTACCCTACTCATCTAATTTATTTTTAAAGACCCAGTTAGTACCTATGTTTTTGTGATTACTAAGTCTAGGTACTAAAGTCTACACCTTATTTCTCTCAAGTTGATTCAACTCCTCATTCATTTTAAGAACCTAACTTTCATCATTAAGTATCTCTTCTATTTTATTAGGTTTAACTTGAGAAATAAAAGCAAGATGTGATAAATCTCTAAGATGAAATCTAGTTATTACCCCTTGTTGAACATCACCTAAAAATTCTTCCATAGTAAGCCTTTTTCTATTAAACACCTTATATACTTTTTTAGTTAAAGTGCGAGATATATATTAGTTATAAATTGCTTAGATGTATATTAGCTATAAATATTATTATTATTTGATAGATATTAGGGGTTTTAATGATATCCCTTAAATTTAGGGATTTTAGCTAAGATTTTCTTTATTCCTATATTAGGTAGTTTTCGATTCTATACCTAAGGTTTATTGTATATATTTTAATGCATTGTAACCCAAAGTAAGTGACAGAGATAAAGAATTTTACCTTTTAATTTTTTTTCAATATGGTATCAGAGCTCTAGGGTTTCTTTGTCAAAGTTCTGCCATCGTACAACCATCATTAATATTAGTTTTCTCCATTTTTCATAGCAATAATTACTATAATTTTTTCTAAAGTTTTGTGTGTTTTTAAACTTCTATTCCTTCACTATGTCTACGATTAAAACTTCCATCTCATATGAGGTAAATTCTGTCTAAAAATTGGTGAGTTATAAAACATTAGAGTTCCTATCTACTCAATAAAAAAAATTGTTTGAAGTGGTCTCAATTCATTCATACATACTTAAAGGCCAAAGGAAGACTTAGCCATATCATAGGAAAGGGACCAAAAAAGCAAGACCCAGCATTTAAAGAATGGGATGAAAAGGATTCAATGATTATGTCGTGTCATTGGGATTCGATGTATCCTACCATTAGTGACACCAGCATGTTTCTTGCTTTTATAAAGGATATTTAAGAGTTTATCTAGCGTGCCTACTTAAAGGATCGTGATGTAGCTAAAATTTATGAGGTAAAAATCAACAGGAGAGAGGGAGGATTAAAAAATCCTCAGTTAAAGGATAAAAAGGACAACATGTGGTGTACATATTGCATGAAGTCAAGACATACAAAACAAAGATGCTTGAAATTAAATGTAAACCACCAAGTCATAAGTGGGGAAACTATAGAGAGTAACCAAGGTTCTTGATGGAGGACCATCCACACAAGCCGTTGAAGACTTGATCAACATAGGTCTTGGATCATCCACACAAGCTGTGGATCAAGAAGAAGGAGAGGAGATGACCATAAGTTTAGCCTTTAAACACTATATATTGATCAAGCCACTAAAAGTTGCAAGATTTGAAGCCGAATTCTCCGAGCCCATTGAGCAGCCCATTATGCCATCAAAATGTTGCAATATTGTTTGACTACCACGTTATCATCCAGCTGGCCACTAATGTTGCTTGACTATTAAGTAAACCTGACCATTACCTAACTGGCCATCAATAAGGATTTTTAATCCATATGTGTTTTCATTAAGTATGTCTTATTTCCTATTTATGTTACTTTATATTTAAATTTATGATGCTCTTAATGGTTGCATAATGTAGAAGTTAATGTGTCTTAAAGAAGAGTCTTTATGTAGGAGTTATTGTGTCTTAAATAAGTGTCATTATGTTTAAATTTATAGTGCTCTTAATGGTGTCATAATGTAGGAGTTAATGTGTCTTAAAGAAGAGTCTTTATATAGGAGTTATTGTGTCTTAAAGAAGTGTCATTATTTAGGACTTATTAGACTTAAAGAAGGAATTAAAGGTGCTACCAAGCTGGAATGAGAGGTCAGTTGTATGGCTGTCTATTCCATTAGCTTAGCTTTCATTTCCTATTTAAGGATGTCTAAGTTTCCCTCGGGAAGAAGGTAAAGTTTTTTAATTAAAAAATCAGAAAGCATTTGCTTTAAAGTTGCAATAGTTTGCTACGGGTTCTATTGGTTTCCAAAACTAATTAATCGGGTTTGATTGTTTTCCTAAAATGATTCTCATTTCTGTCCAAATCTACAATGTTCTCAGCTTCCGCCAATTCTGACCTTCAGCCATTGTTTTAATTATAACTTCTTCATATCTTGACCAAATCACTCGTTTCAAACACCAAATTAAAGATAACACTCAAGATACAAGTTTATAGTTTATCTCAGGTTCCAATTCTGTCAATAACCTGTCCAAATTTCCCCATTTCCGCAACGACTTCCATTTTAGTGCCCAGCTAGATCATCTTCCACAAAAAATGGAATAACTCTCAAACCACTCATCCATTTTAAATGAACCATACCTTTCTAAAAACTAGAAACATAGAACTAAAATTTTAGTAAGACCATAACTTCAAATTCCATACCAATATTCCTATAAACTTGTCTGAAAGTCAGAACCTGTTTGGTGTCTCCGAGACATAATATTTACCAAACTACTCCAAACTTTATCAAACCTTTCCAGGGCCCATTTGGCATTGTTTCACACTACATACGCCATCAGTTCCAGTAAAGAACTCAACCTTAAGCTTACTCAGTAGAAAAATTCAATGAGGAAGTAAATGTGGTAATGGAAGATTCAACAGTGACGAGAGAGAAAAAAATGAAAAACTTGCTAGATTTCCTTGATAAACCATCTGGGGTTTGTTCATTGGCTCTCTCAGGTAAGTCTTCATTGTCCACTTATATGAATGTCTCAGACACAACCTAAAACAATTTATGGATAATTGATTCCGGAGTCACAAACCACATGACTCATTCATCAAAATTTTTCAATACCTATAACACTTATCCTAGTAATAGGAAGATCATTGGCTACCATTTCAGGTGTAGGAAACATGATGTTTACACCTATTCTCACTCTTAAAAATGTACTTCATGTGCCAAAATTATCAACCAATTTTGTGTCAATAAAAAATTTTACTTATGATCTCAAATGCTTTACAAGTTTTTCTCCTTCTTAATGTGTTTTGCTGGAGTAGGGCTCAAGGAGGAAGATTGGACTTGTTAAGGAAAGGAATGGCCTCTATCACCTTAATTCTTCTTAAAGTATTATGAATAATTTGTCTATGTCTTTGTTTAGTTCTTCCAATAAAGAGATCATTTGGCTTTATCATCTTCACCTTGGTCATCCTACACTTAGAGTGCTTAAATTCATGTTTCCTAACATATTCAAAGGATTAAACATTTCAGATTTTCATTGTGAAATTTGTGAGTTGGCAAAACTCACTCGTTTCTTAATATAAACACGTATATCAATCAAGATATAAACAACTTAGTTTTACACCTATGAGACGTACAAACATGTGTTTACTAGTATTGATCAATTAAAAAGGTTAACTATCACTAATTATCCTCCCACGAAAATTATTACTATTTTTACAACATCAAAAGGTTTTTATTCACACACGTCACTTTTTCAAGTTTTTTAACATTGACCAAGTCTTTTGATGTGAAGGTAAACATTTTATGGTGAATATCCCCCGATTACTTAACTAGGATGCGTTTTTTATTCAGCTTGGTTAGATAGTCATTTTAGCTTTTTGACAAGAAAACAAACATTTGTGATAAATGTCCCCAGTTATTCAGCTATATTACTACTCACAACTAACTACTAGCTCTATTATGAATCTTACAGGTCAGCGGAATATTTATTTATTCAAAACATACACATTTTTTTTTCACATTTTTAACCCACTTCATTTCTTTATAGACAATTATTTACATGAAAGGTAACTAGGACTATTTACCTATTTAAATGAATTCTAATGATAAACATATGAAATTGAGTGATAAAAAATGTAAAACTAAGTGTCATATCCTAATTAACATACAATTTATATTAAAGACACTTAATAAATAACTTCCTAAACTAATATATTTTCATAAGTTAAACAATTTTGTTCAAAAATAAGCTAATTCTCATTAAAATTTCGATCATTAACCCTTTCATACAGTCAAGCATATGCAAACAAAATGAGAAAAATAAAAAATTAGAAAAATCATGAAAAAATGTGCATTACACAAACATAGGGAGTCATATATACAAGCAACATACAATGTAAGTACAATTGTATACCACTCCCTACTCGAGAATGACACACTTTCCTTAATGTATGTGTTAAAGTGATATGTAATAAGGCAACAAAACATATAACACAAATAGAAAACATAAATAAAATATATAAAAAGTAAAGGTAAGAGAATGTTTATGGAGATTGTGGCAGTGAAGGTGTTGACGACGACACATGTACTCCTTAAAGTTCAAAAAATTTGAGTTTCTTAGTCTGGTAATGTTGTTAGCTCTCCATCTTTGCCAACCATGCCTTAATCACTCTTTTCTACAACAAGCAAAGAAAAACTCAAAAAATGTTAATTAAGTAAAACACACAAACATAAAGAGAATAAATGTATATACAAATCAATGTTAGGTTTAAAGTCAATAACAGGACTTCTTCATCATGCTTGGATTACTTAAGGGGGGAGAGGGAAAGCACTTCCTAATCCTGGGGAAAATTTCCTCCGAAATAAGGTTTACATTAGATGCCATTGATTTTAAATGTCTCACCTTTGTTATTGGTCAACTCTAATGCACCATGTGAGAAAATTTTAGTGACTTGAAATGGGCCACTCCATCTTAATTTCAACTTACTAGGAAACCATATCTTACACCTCAAACTCCTCCATTTTTATATAAGCATCATGCCATTTCTTGATTTGTTCCTTATACAGTTTGGGATTTTGATTCACTTGTAATCTCAGCTCCTCCAATTCATTCAATTGCAGTAATCTTCTCTCATCGATTGCTTTTAAGTCAAAGTTTAGCACTTTGATTGCCTAGTATACCTTGTGCTCTAACTCCACTAACAACCCTTTCCATAAACTAATTGGTAAGGTGTGGTACCAGTGGTTGTCTTGAAGATTGTCCAGTAGGCACAAACTGCATTATCTAGGCTAATTGCCCAATCTTTTCTTAAACTGTTAATAGTATTCTCCTAGATCTTTTTCAGCTTTGTTCACCACTTCTACTTGCCCACTCGTCTAGGGTTGGTAAGGCGTTGTAACTTAGTGTTGCGCCCATATCTTTTCAACAGAGCCTCGAATGGTTTGTTACAGAATTGTGTACCTCTGTCACTAATTATGACCTATAACACTCTGAACTTGTTAAATATTCGCTTGATAAATCTTTGGACTACTCGACCATCATTCGTTGGAGTTGCCATAACCTTAACCCATTTTGATATATAATCGACACACATTAGGATGTAAGTATTTTCCAACAAAGACAGAAATGAATCCATAAAGTCTAGCCCCTAAACATCAGAGATTTCAACTTTCAGGATTGTTGACATTGGCATCTTAACTCTTTTCAAAATGTTCCTAACTCTTTGGCATCTATCACAGCTTTTCATAAAGTCCTGTGCATCTTTGAACAATGTTGGCTAAAAGAATCTACACTCTAACACTCTTGTAGCTATCTTGTTGACGCTGCAATGTCTTGCATACAAAGAACTATGATAGTGAGTTAAAACATCACAAAATTCATTATTTGGAACACATCGCCTAATTAATTAATTAGCACAAATTTTGTAAAAAATTGATTCCTTCCACATATATTGTGCACAATCATGTAAAAATCTCTCTCTGTTAGTAAGAAAAATGAGGTGGAAGGATACCACCTATGATGTAATTCTTCATGTCTACAAACTATGAGATACTTGATTCATTAATCAATAATAACGTTTCATCGGAGAATTGTTCATTGATTTCTGCTTGTGGGTGTAACTCCTCTCCTTCTTACCTTGACAGGTGATTAATAACCATGTCTTCTGCTCCTTTTTTTATCCTTGATCTCAATATCAAAACCTTGTAAAAGTAGGATCTACTAGATCAATCAAGGTTTTGCATCCTTCTCAGCAAAAAGATACCTCAGTACTGTGTGATTTGTAAACACAACAACCGTCAAACCCAGTAAGTAAGAATGAAACTTGTCATATGTAAAAATTGTAGCTAACAGTTCTTTTTTTGTGATTGAATAGTTAAGTTAAGGTCCTGTTTAAAGTCCCACTAGAATAGGTGTTGGAACCCCACCCCGGCAAGGTGCGAGCCCAACATCCTACATGATATCTAGATGTGCATCCCACAAGGGAGGAATTCCCACCAGGTCAAACCTAAAAA
Source organism: Erythroxylum minutifolium (assembly GCA_027123815.1). Classification (NCBI taxonomy): domain Eukaryota; kingdom Viridiplantae; phylum Streptophyta; class Magnoliopsida; order Malpighiales; family Erythroxylaceae; genus Erythroxylum; species Erythroxylum minutifolium. Next base: position 23,050,049 of record JAOTJB010000007.1, on the reverse strand, counting down.
ATAAACTCATTTCACTTACCCGATCAGAAATAATGGTAGGCCATAAAGGAATTTCAATAAGACTACACCAAAACACTCAATTTGGTTCAAAAAAAAATCGATCCTTTCACTTTGATTTAATCCATAATTTCAAAAATAATATCAAGAGTTATAAATTGCATGGAAAGGAAGAAAAATGTCTTAGAAAACAAAGCTTCGAAAATCAAGTCAATCGGAGGTCGGAAGAAAAAGTTACGGCCAAAAGAGCGGAGAGAGGTCAAAAATTCAAAAGGAAAAAAAATCAGAAAATTTGCATAGGCCGCGTCGCACTGCGACCATCTCGCGGTCCCGAGAGGCGCGGCTAAACGCTCGCACTTGCGACCTCTTAGCGAGCTCGAAGCGTGCGTTGGATGCACACGCTCGCGAGCCCTCTCGATCATGAGGCGCGCGCTGTATGCGCGAGCTTGCGACCGCCTAGCGATTCCAGAGCGCGCTCGGGATTGCAAGCACTCGGGTCGTGAGGAGCTGCGAGGCTAGCCCCTCAAAATGATAGTCCATCTTCAAACATCCATAACTTCTTACCCAGAACTCCGAAATTTGTAAATTTGGTAACAATAAAAAGGTAAAAGGAAACTCTACAACCTCCCTGAAGGATGTAAAAACCTATTTGGTCTCTAAGAGTGTTAAAAACAACTGCAAAGAGACTGCCTGTTAAAAAATATCTTAAATAGCATCAGAATTTCTAAACACCATAACTTTCCACTCTATGGGCCGAAAATCTCATACTTCATATAATCAGAAAGATAAAAAGAAAATCCAAAAATTCCATGAAGGCGCTAAGAACAATTTCAAACTCTATGAAGGTCAAAAATTTACTCAAAGTTTCTGCCCAGAAACTTGCAATTTGGTAGCACCTGCACCAAACTTCAACAACCCACATCTTTCAACTCCCACATCCAAGAACAATACATGATACATCACTGGAAAGCTATGAAAATCCTCTATATCTTTCAAGAAGACTACTTATTCCAATTCAATCCACATCAGTCCAGAATTTGCCTCAAAATCAGTACACATAAAATCTATCCTTATGGGA
>JAOTJB010000007.1:23002506-23020227 GCA_027123815.1 Erythroxylum minutifolium | reverse complement strand
CCCATAAAAACACTTAAACACACAAATTAACATAATTCTAACCTAAACACATACTAATCACTCAAATTAACACTTAAGACATAACAAACTAAGCCTTAAAACATGATTCAACTTACACCTATCAACATCCCCACACTTAAGCATTTGCTTGTCCTCAAACAAACAAAACAACAAACACACAACACACAATGCAGTAATGAGATAATGGCTTCAACTTCATGAAATAAATTTAATCTTAAACATAATCATTCAAGTTATATCAAATCATTAATATGAAAAATCTGCGTCTAAGGGATTTGAACTAAATATACAAATTAATCGAGATCTAAGTGTTAATTTATTTACCCTTTTCAATCGTATACACACATTAATAATTCTTTGGCCATTCAGACTTTATAACTGCTCCTAAGTACGTTTTCATGAAAAATCAAGCTGTTACAAGTTCAGTATGTTTTTTATTAAAAAACACTTTATTTATTTATTTATTGAACATGGACTTAGTCTTTTTACGCAGAAGCAAACATTAGCAATGAATGTCGATCCGGTTACTTGACTAAGTCATGTTTTTATTAAGCTGCTTGGTTAGAACGTCATTATAGTGTTTTACACGAAGGCACACATGTGTGATGCATCTTGATCTAATTACTCAGCTATATCACATTCTCAACTAGCTACTAGCTCTATTCATAACCCGAAGGCCAACATAATAGTTATTTGTTTAACAAACATTTTTTAATTTTTTTATTGCCTACCTTGTTGCTTTAGCTACTTGTTTCCATGAAAAATACTATTAAAGTTACTCAAGTTAAAAGGCCTCAAATTATGAATGAATGTGACAATTTAAAGGGTGACAAACTTACACTAAATCCTAATTAAGTTGTATATTTATCCCAAGACCCCAATTCACTAATTTTTGTGAGCTAATGATTCTTCACAACCTAATAGACTATGTTCAAAATTAAATTAATTTCAATCCATCTAAGCCATTGACAAATGCAAATAATTCACAAAATGCAACCTAAAAACTATCATACAATATGCAAAATCACATTCAAAGCAAAACACATAAACCTCCCCACATTTGAACAACATATTGTCCTCAATGTGAGAAGGGAACAAATAAGCACATAACAAAAGAAGAAACATAAATTAAAGTAAAACATAAAATAAAAATAAAGATGAAGACTACTTTGAAAAGGAAAGGGGGTTAGAAAAAGTCTTATAGAGATGGAGGTGGGGATGGTGTTGGAGTTGACAATTGAACGCCTTGAGCCTCAAGATATCAATGGATACGACGTATATCCTAGCTCTGACGTCGTTGAGTTTGGGCCATTTCCCTTATCATTCTGGAGTTCCCTGCTAGTTGATCTATAATCACCGTGTTGTTTGCGGAGATTGTGTCCAGAACTTTCTTCCATCCCATTTCTTCTGTCTCTTCTTCTTCCTCGGTCTCTTCACTAGTTGATTCCTCTTCTACTTGCTGAGGCGGTGCTGAACTCAAACTCGCCTGACTGACCTTAATGTTAAGATATGTCTTCTGGATGATATCCCGGAGTTCCATGTTATGCGACTTAAGGATTTCAGCCCTCCATAAATGATGATGATTTAGGAAGTCGGGGAGATGGATAGTTAACCCACTACAATCCACGCCATAATATTCAGCAATGGCAAAAACTAGGTACCCTATACCTAAATTGTTACTCCTCTTGCGTGAAGTTGCAACAATAGCGTTTAGCACATGTATGGTGGTCCACACTAGAATGTTGTGGTCCATACACCACAATATAAAAAGTTCTTTTATGGAGCACTTATTGGTTTCTGATTTATCAAAAACCAACTGACACATGAATTTATGCAGCAACAAATGCTCGTGGGTCCTTATTATGTTGTTGTGGGCATTTTTGGCATGAAATTGCTCTATTCTAGTGAGCTTGTTCTAATAGCAAGAAGGATAAAATCGTCATGCTGATCGATAATGGAGGATTCAGGGAACCCACACATATCACACATGATTTCCATGTTCAGTTCATAAGCTCATCCCTACAACCTAAACAACATTTCCTTGGGGTTCCTATGTTCATAGGTCAGGGAAGTGAAAAATTCCAAAGTGAGCTCCTAGTAGACAGGAAATTGCAAATGTATAAATTTGGCCCACTGGATTCATTCAACTAAGTTCTCTACCCTATTGTGCAATTCTAACCTATCAAGCATTTCAAATTCAAAATATTTAGGAACTACTATTTATCTGGCATTTAAGGATTGGAAACGAATACCTTCCTCCTCTGTGTAGATCGGAAAGGGTGCTTCGAAGTCTGTTGCTCTGTTTCTTCTCCTTCGTCTCGAAACTTGATTTCATCTTGATGATTGCTCCCGTCTGGCTGATTGCTTAATGCGCGACATAATTGCTTGTGAATAGGTAGAGTTTGGAAGAAATTTGGAAGTTTGATGTTTTTTAGAGAGATGTGAGAGCATTTGTAAGCTTCAAATCTAGAGAGATAAAGTAAAAGTGAAAGTGAATAAAAAAGTGAAGTTAGAAATGAATATATAAGTGGTTAATGGGTAAAATGGTAAATTTTCCTTTAAAATTTGTGTGTTTCCCTTTTCTGCCCATGATCGTGGCCTGCAGTTTTCCACCGATTCTTCATTTCTCTTCTTTTGTTCTTTTCACATTTTTTTTCGAAATCACTTATCAATTCTTTTTTCTATCCTTTCACCTCTCTTTTGCTTACTTGATCAATCATCCAATTTATCTCAAAGTCTTATTCCTTCTCGATTTTATTTGGAAAAAAAATATCCTAACTACGAAATTCAAACTTTCTAACAAAAACAATCAAAGGAAATAAATTTCATGGGTTGCCTCCCATGCAGCACTTCTTTTAATGTTGGTAGCTCGATGCTCTTTTTAGTTCACAGTGGTTCGAATGAATTGTACAATGGTAGTGCAGTCACTAATCTTACAATCTGTACAGGAGCTACCATGCTATGGTTTCCACCTTCCTTATGATTCTCCTTCTTTCACCTTATTCTATGTGATCGTTTCTTTTTGAACGCATTCCCAAGATCCTTAATATGTTCCCATTCTCCTCAAGGTTCAAGTTCCTTGATATCTATTGAGGGTAAAGGAGAACAGTCATTTTTCTTTGATACCTTAAAGGTTAATTGCTTCTTTCCTACTCTCAGAGTTAGTTCACCCCATCAACATCAATGATTGAATGAGCAGTGACCAGGAACGGTCGTTCAAGAAGCATATGGGTTTCCACATCTTCTCCAATATCCAATATATAGAAGCTTATAGGAAAGGTAAATTTATCAATTTGTACGTTCACATCCTTAATAATCCCCTTTGGTTGATTAACTGTTCTGTCGACCATCTTCACTAACATCTTTGTGGGTGCTAACTCTCTTAACCCTAATTTTAGACTAAAAGTATAGGGCATCATATTGATACTCGCGCCCAAATCTGCGAATGCCCTATCTATGTTAACTCCGTTAGTATTGCAAGGAATGAAAAAATCCCTTGGGTCCTCTTTCTTCTGTGCTATATAAGGGGTTTCTTCTTCGATATGCTCCTTAACCTTCTTCTGGACTGATTCCTTTAGGGTGAGCCTCGTTTATAGTTGTTTCTTTATATTCTCAACCCTATTTGATTCAACCTCCTTAGAATTCCTTGTCGACCTACTTAAAATTGACTTCCGCTGAGCTAGAATAGGGTATGGAAATTCATAAAGAGGTTCTTCAATTGACTCAATTTCAAGCTCACTTTGAAGAATTCCACAATTACCTTTCCTTCTCCTTTATCTCCATCTTCCTTCACATCTTTGCGTTCCTTCTCCTGGGTCTGAATGATAGCCATGATCCATTCTTTTGGGTTAGACTCGGTATTGCTTAGAAGGGTTCCTACATTCCGAATAGACATTGCCTCTGCTAGTTGGCCTAGTTGGACTTCCAGATTGTGTATTGACGAGGCATGGTTCTTTGTTACTTGTTTGAATGTGCTTTCAAGCCTCCTATATGCATCCTCCGTGCCTCCAATTTTATCCAAAATCTTATCCAACGTAGATTCCATCTAGCTTGGTTTATCTTATTGGAAGCTTGCTTATCCTTGTGGCCTGAACTATCCTCCAGCATTATTTGTCTAAGAGAAGTTAGGGTGATTCTTCCACCTAGGGTTATAGGTGTCAGAGGAGGGATTGTTGCCCCCTCCTCATTCATATTACACCCCTATATAATTTACTTGCTCCGAATTGTCTTCCTTCATCAAGTAATAGTCCACGGTATCATTGTCCATCTTTCCACATAGTTCACACTTTAGTTGTATGGCTTTCACCTAGGTTGCGGACGAAGCCTTCATGCTGTTGAGCTGTCGCATCAAGTTTTCAATTTTCGCCTACATTTCAGTCATTTGATTAACAACCACAATTCCTTTTTGCTCTCGAAATGAAGTAATCTGTCTACTCCGCTCGTTTGTCCAGAGGCAGCTGTTACTCACCATCTCCTCTATTAGCTCTTCCACCTCATCAACTATCTTCCTCATTAGTGATCCTCCTGAAGCTGCGTCAATCGTGCCTCTTGTCGGTGGGCTTACTCTATTATAAAATGTTTGCAACAGGAATTCCTTGGGTAAGTTGTTGTGTGGACACTTTTGTTGCAAATCCTTGTATCTCTCCCATGCTTCATAGATTGATTCTCCATCACCTTGCTAGAAATTAGTAATTTCCTTGATGATCTTAGTGGTTTTAGTCAAAGGGAAATACTTATCTAAGGAAGCACGAACTAGTTGATCCCACGTCGTGACATTGGCTGGGCTAAAGGAATGGTACCAAGCCTTTGCTGTATCTTTAAAGGGAAAAGGGAAAAGCCTAATTCGTACCGCATTCTCCGACATCTAATGGTACTGAAAGGTATTACAGATTTCAAGAAAGTTCATTATGTGCACATGGGGTCTTTGTTTGCTAATCTGTAAAACTGCACATTCTGTTGAAGCATATTTAAGAGGGCTAGTTCAATTTCAAAGGAGGCTACTTGAATGGGCAGCCTAACTACTCCTTGGTTGGCCACATTGAACCCTGACCTCAAAAAATCCATAAGGGTCCGTCGTTGATGTACTTAGTTAGCTCCGTGGTCTATATTCTGCTGAAATTCCTTAGCCATTGTTGATTTCATATTTTCCTCTTCTTCTTCACGCAGAGCTTTCCTAATGGTTCACTCTAGTTGAGTGATGTCTAAGTCTAAAGTTTCAGCTGCCCAACTCAAACCTCTCGTTACTCTTGTATTCATGCAAGAGCATAATTTCTGAAATAAAAAAGGAAAGAACAAAAACAAAAATTAAAAACTGAACTAAACTAATCGTCTTCCCAGTAACGGTGTCAAAACTTAATCACAAGTTTCTGATATGAAAAATCTTTAATAATTTAACCATATTCCACAAGTGCACGAGTCATTCGCGTAGTACCTTAAGTTACAAGGTTAATCTAATCCTAAAATCTAAGGCTAAAAATAATTTGCAACAACTCGAAATGAACAAATCTAAAGTAAGAAATTATTTCAATCACACAATCAATTCTAAGAATCAAATTCGAAAATATAAAAAAATAGCATATGCAACACCCAATCAAGAATCAACCTAGGAAATACCAATTGAAAGAAAGGGGAATTTTATCTAACTTTAATGAAACCTAACTGATTATGAATTTACTGGATTACCGACTATCCTAGGGTTGATTACTCTCTTTTAAGTTATAACCATTAATCCTAATTTATACACCTTAATTAGATTATGAGAATTGCAATCTCTCGATTCATAATCTATCCAAAACCTAAATTAGATCTGAAGTTATCCAAAAAACTATTGAAAACCTATGCAAGATCTCTCTTTACACAAATTTACCGGTTTGATTTAATTCTTGTTATATTAAACTACCTAACTCTCATTAGCCCAATTTAAGAATTTTTCACTCGATTCACCCTCTCAATTTATCACCGAATTATGCAAGTGTAAAATTTAAATCACAAGAAATCCAATAAAAATGTAACAATCAAATTTCATCCATATCAAAGATAAAATATCCCGAAAGTGAGTTTAGACAATCCTCAACATTCAACAACTCTATCATCAATGGCTATCCCAAATTCTATACAATCATAAAATTAAAACTAAACCAGAAATAGACTCGAAATGGATGACGGAGGTAGCAACGACGGGAAACCTCCTGTTCTGGGAAATACTTCGCGTAGGCTTCTTCTCCATGTCTCTCTTCCTTCGTTTCTTTCTCAATCTCTCGATAAAACTCTCTAGGGTTTTGAAATTGTGGCTGATGAAAAAGCTCCCTCTCTTGTGTTCTTCTTGTTCTTTAAATACTTTTTATGTCTGACCAGCTCTACAATTTTTATAGGGTCAAAAAAGTCCAAAAAAGCCCTCAAAACTTGACGTTTTCTCTTGTTTGAGCATCTGCCTGACGCAGGGCACGATCGCTGCCCTGCATGCAACAATTGTGGCCTGCATCAAAGCTTTCTGTCACGATGGTGGCAATCAAGCAACAATCGTAGGCTGTGGCATAGTCTTTTGTCATGATCGTGGCCTAAATACCACGATCGTGGGCTGGCTCTCATGCTTCTGTCACGATCGTGGCCTATTGTGCCATAATCGTGAGCCGTTGTTTCAGCCTGAACGTCTCCAAAATTTCTTTGTTCTTTGATGTTGACCCTGAAACACTAACAAACGCATTAAAGTACCTCAAAAAATATAATATTTAAGCTCAAAGACTTATACTAACCCAAAAAAAAACACTTAAAACACACAAACTAACATAATTCTAACCTAAACACATACTAATCACTCAAATTAAAACTTAATACGTAACAAACTAAGCCCTAAAACATGATGCAATTCACACCTATTAGTATTTCATCTAGCTAATAGTGATAAGAAGACAACAAAGCATTATTTTTATGATGTCATGAAGAGAGGAAATCAAGCAATCAAGGCCAATTTGAAAAATAGACCTTCTTTGTATACACCTTATCAATGAGAGATGGAAAAGGTAATTTTACTCTCTATTGTTTACAGCTGAGCCATTTTTAAATCATAGTGTCTATTTCAGAACAAGTTTTGCAAAGAAAATTGAGGTTAATAGGAGAGTGTTATTAACTATTACAACAATTATTGCCTATAAAATGATGAAGGATCTCCTAAGCTAAAAAATGGAGATTTATAAGGATGCTTCGGGGACTTTGGGATACTTATTGTTATTGATCAAAGAGACAAAATTAATTCAGGTATATATTTTTCACTTTTGTTACTTATTGAAAATTAACCATCACTTTATTTTATTTATATTATTATTATCTTACAGTTGCTTGGTGGGCTAATTCAAAAATAGTATTCTAGAATTATAAAGGATTGCAATTCAAATTTTGAGTCAATGTGTGAGTGCAAACATAGTGTGAAAAGAATTGGAACATATTTAAATAAACATAAAAGATTAAACAACTTTGTATCTTATTTGATACAATTTAAAGATTCAAGAAAAGTATGTTATTATCATTATTAAGTTGAATATAATTTCTTAATAATTTAATTTTATTTATTTACTAAGACTCTTAATAGAATAAGTAATTTTATAAATTTAATTTGCCTTGACTATATCGATCTTTTGGCAAATTAGGTTTATGAGGAATCGAGTTTAATAAATGAAAGTGATTTGAAAGATAATCTTGAATGGAAAAATATTGACATGTCATTTGGTGCAATTAAATGATAGCAATAATAAGACTCCTGCCAATAATAAGAATTTTGTACTAAATGAGAATTGACGTCAATGCAATTTGAGCAGATATTCGATTTAATGAAGTTTTAGGTTTTCATTTCTTCTCTTCTTTTAATTTCACTTATATTTAATGTTCTAGGTTTTCATTTCTTTCATCCTTTTAATTTCATTTATGATTGATTCATGTGTTAAATTTTATATATGCAATACAAATGTAACTGTAAATATTTTTGTTTCAGGTTTCACTTCTAATTGGTTGTTTCCTTATAACGAACTCTTGTTGTAATACTTAGAGAATGATTGAACTTTGTTATTCTTTGTATTTGATATTTTGATATAATTATTATTTATTATATGATAAAATTGTAACAATATTATCCTTAATTTTATATTGTTTAATAATTAAATGATCTTTTTCTACATTAATTGTGGTTATTGCTTATATGTTAAATATGTAAAAAGTAATATTAATAGAAATAAATAAATTGTTTTTATTTCAAATTTCTATTGTTATGTTTTTTGGAGATATAGTTGATATAAAATTATAAATTATATAGTACTATATATTGAAGGACTATTTTATAATTTTACAAAATTCAAGGATTATTTTTTAATTTGAAAATTTAATTGAAATGGTACCGTATATTAACCGGAATGGGTCTACTACCATATCATAATCAAATTCGATACCGATACTGGTACGTTATTCGTAACATTGAGTAAAAGACAAAAATCTTTCTATTAAAAAATTAAAAAATATTTTATTAAATTATTTTATTAACTCCTATTTGAGTGACAATTTGTAGGTGACACTTCACATTAAAAACCACGTCACAAAAGAATAAATAAGAATGAATAAATTACAAAAAATGGTATATAAGTATATTGATTTAATAATTTTATTGAATTATTAATTTAACATATTTATATATCATTACTTATATTAAAATATATTATATAATATTACTTAAAAACATTTTTATTAATTAATTATTATTTTTATTTTATATGATAATAAATTAAGTTTCTCATTAAATTTATAAATAACTAATAAATTAATTGAATTATATGTTTAATAAATAAGTTATCATATATACATTTCACTACTGATACCAAAAGTATTATTTAATATGTAATGTTTAATTCATTTTTAATAAACTAAAATATTTTTAAGTAGTTATTAGCATATTAATTAGTTTAAAATTATATCAGAATAAGTCTTTCATTATTTCTTATTTTATTATATAACTATAATAATAAATGAGATAATGAATATCTTATAATTAATATAATTATGTAATAATTATATTATTCTTATTTTCTGATCTTTCTTTTCTAAATAAATAAAAATAAAATTTTATAAATAGTTTATTAAATAACATTGGTATTGTATCTAGTGGACTAACGAGGCATGATGAATTCCTTAACACTAAGATTTAAACACTCAAATTTTGTATATTATAAAAATATCTTACTTATTAATATTATTAGATAATAAATAAAAATGTAATAAAATATTTAATTTATTGTTATATAAACTAATAAATATATTATTAATTATTAATAAAATATGATCAATTATATTTACTAATTACTAATAAAATAAGTTGATAATGAGTACTAAATATTATTGTACTATTAACGTAAATAATGATATGTAAAAATAATAATTTAATATCAATAAAAATAAATCATAATAAAATAAAAGTTTAATGAACGAATTAATTGAATATAATGTTAAAATGGTTAATATACATATTAATTATTAAGATAAATTAATATATTGTTAATCACTAATGTTAACATTACAAATTAATATTAGTGAAGAGGGCAAGTAGTTTACCCAAGCTGTGTGGTCTGTGCCCTTGGTGGTATGGATTCTTTTGTGCATTGGACCACCTGTGTGGCCATGGGCCTTTTCTGATTATTTATAAAATTTAACTTTTCAAAAAGGACATAACATAGCATATTAATATGATCAAAAATATAATTTTATATATTAATAACAAATAGCATTCATATTATCTATAAAATTATAAATTATAAAAAGATTATGAAATTTATTAACTTATTTATTGGTGTCATTATATAATAAACAAAAATAATTATAAATAATTAATAAAATAATTTCTTTAATTTTAATAAAATAAGCTAATATTATATATCAAATATACTAATATATTTAATTATATGTAAATATGATAAATTAATAAAAATATAAAAAGCTTCTATCCTTAAAGCTAAGTTGCAGAGATTGACCTTTTGGGAATAATTAATTTACAGACCCATTAATTTGAAGTTTAGGCTACATCCAAGCCTTAAATTATGTTAAACGAAGCATACAGAAACCTGGTCTCCAATGGACTTCAATTTGTTCATGGTCTGGCATTTTTCAGATTGACATATTTAACTTATTTACGCCGAGAAACGCTTGTACTCTTTTCAATTTGTAAATTATTCGGTAATTGCAATCAGACAGAAGACTTTCCACGAACCAAGAATTATTCATTTCTTGTTGCCTACTTCAGGTGAATACAGTAATGACGGAACAAACACGATTGATCAGTAGGTAAGCAAAGCAAGTTGAATTGCCAGGTGCTAATATGAATATTATTAGAAAAACTATGACTCGTTCTCTGAAAACTCCTAAAAATACTAATCCAGTCCCATTTACTACAAGCAATACCACTTCCCACTGATTAATCTTAGATTATATATTAATCATAAATTGAAAAGGGCTAAAAAAGGAACAAAACCAGAATGGAACGCCAGAAAGCCTTAGCAAACACAGAAAGTTATTGATACGAAACAGAATTCCATAAGTGCATTGCATAGGCTGAAGAGTAACAGCACACGCTCAGAACCTCCAATGTGGATGTACCTATCAGGGTATTAATACTACGTTGCCATTGGTCACTTGCTGTTTTGCAGGTGGTACTTGTACAAACAAGTAAATACTAGTCAAAAGATTTTCGTTTCATTCTGAATGAATCTTATTCTAACAAGTTAGCTTCAAACCTGCAACCGGTAAGTGACAACCTGACCACTCTGACCGACCAATTAAGGAACAGAAGACTAGCCCCTAATTTCAGTTTTCAACCCATGACCTATATGAGCTCAAACACTTGATTTTCGGTACCAAAAGGTGTAGCTGTGGATCACTAGCAACAAACCTAAAGGACTACGGGCACAATAAATTAAACTAATACAAAGACAGCCATTACATGCTGCAAAGTAATATCCAGACTCACGGACATATTAAATAGTTATGTCCAGATTAAATTTATATCACATTACTATATTTCTACTCTTTCCCATCACAAAAGAAAGTAAATGTATTGTATCCCAACACAACACTTTCCTTCAGAAAGACTGCCTATTGGAAAAAACCACAAAAAAACAAGCGAAGATCAGGAAAGAAAAGCCTTGAATGAAATAGAAGCAAGTCAAAACCTGAACAACCAACTGCAGTTTAGTCAGTCGCCTACAAAGTTGAGATAGCTATTATAAGTTATCAGTTATCCTCCATATCACCTTGTACTTCAGCGACCTTTGAAGACCACTTTACGCAAGAAGTTATTCACCAAGTGCAAGGTGACATAAATAATATCATGAAAGAAGAATTCATTCCTCTGCATCCTCATCATCTTCCTCATCTCCTTCTCCGTCGTCATCGTCTTCGTCATCATCCTCTTCAGAGTCATCCCCATCTTTATCATGCTATTATACAATATAAATAAAAGTCATAGACAGTTAAATGCCTTCAGACTAGTTGTAAATGTTATATATGCAAGTGCGGTTAACATAGCCATTCAAACAGATCATCAGGCACTATATTTAATTCAATAAAGTCTATCCAGAAAGCATTTAGGCATGTTTTTAAGTACACAACAATGCCAAAAGTAACCTTCAACATCCCAAAAAACTTCATTACTGCCACAGAAACACCAAAACAATTTAACCAATTTTACACTTAAAATGCGTGATTGACAATGAAAAACATCGAGCCTCGGTAAAGTAGCATGGAGTAAACGTGACAATCCATATCAAAATCTAATCATAGGTGTCCAACTAGTTTGTATTCAGCACCATGCAAGTAATTTGTTTTAAGGTTATCCCACAAATACGTTGGGAGCAAGTCACCTTGGGAGCAAGTCAAAATGTTAATTGCAACTAAGACTGTTATGTTGTAGAGAAGTTTGAATGCACTATGTTTAAATCAGCATGTTCTCCTTTGTTTCCTCTGCAACCTCAGCAACTTTAACAAAAAATAGAAAGCACCAAAAAAGATCGTATCTCTACCCATACATATCTTTACTTCCAGAAAGAAAAAATTAACAACACTCTAAGCTAAATACTGAATGAACCTTTAATTAAATTTGCAATCATTACTGCCCAAGTATCAGAACACCAAGGAACTGAAACAAATGGGATTTTCTTCTCTGGTAGTAACAGTGAAGAATTTAAAAATGAAAAGCTAAGCACTGGCATGTGAAACTATTTGCATGGCTCATATTAATACAAGTCATATACCAAGTCGTCGCCTTCATCACCATCAGAATCCTCTTCATCAGGATCCTGCATTGGACAAGTTGAATATAGTCAATCACATTCAGGCTAACTTTACTGCAAAACAAAATGGGAAAGTTAAACCACAAGAAATATTACGCTGTTGAAGTAAGAGAGTGGATTGGGCCATAAGTCCTCCTTGATTATATCTGCAACCTGAAATTTTCAAGGAAAGATCAGCAGCTTCACTAAAGAAGTAATCATTTACGTCATCTCAAAGCAGAAAATAAGAATTTAGAGCAATCTCCACATGCATAAGCAACTCACCTCATCCTGTATTTCATCTATTAAACTTTTCTGCTGAGTGTTGCTAAACCAGCTAAAGAAGCTGCATTAAGGAGATAAATGCAGGGGCAAGTTAACCCATAAATGCAAATACATGGAACAGGGAGTCGTATTGCACAAAATCCACATTTAGGAATTGAGATCAAGGTCAGATTCACACAGCATTCCCAATAAGTTTGCAGAAAGACAGTTCCAATGATTTGAACCTGTCAAGTCAAAATACAGCAATCTCATTCTTACGTTTAAAGGTCATCCTATTGTTAGTGAAGATATGAGAAATTCAATATCCTAGAGTCAAAACAAAATCTTGTATATAAAATAATGTCTACAGACAAATTAAAAATGGAAGATTCAAAAGAGGCAAAAATATTTAAGACCTTCAAGACAGAGTTTATCTTCCACAACCTCCAAATGATGTTTGCATTAATGAAAATGAGTATAATTTATGGAGGTGATTAACTTATTTGGAATATGAAACATGTTTAATCTGCAGCCTTGGACTTCACCTAGATATACAAAAGCAACCATTGGTTCTTTGGAAACAAAATTTGAGAGCAGTTGACCATGAACTAGGATTGTTATTAGAAACAGAAAGTATTCTGCAGCTATTGAATTACCCATAACACAACGAATTCCTGAAACAAAAGTGATGTATTTTCATACACAATTATTGAGAAAATGGAGAGAGAGTAGGTAACAAGTCAAGAAAAACCAACCTTTCCTCAGCCAAAAGCCTATTCTTTCGTTTCTTCCCATGATTAATTCCATTAGGCAGACCCTTCATAAGGTCCGGAAACAACATTAATATCAAGCAAGAATGGAAAAGAACCAAAGCATATAGTCCAGAAACAACATCAATATCAAGCAAGAATAGAAACCAAAGTTTCTTTTGCCGCAACATCAGAAGCACTTACCATTCCCTCTTTCCACTTAATTTCTGTTGCTGTAATTTCTGTTGATCCTTCATCAAGGAAGGTGAAAGATTTTGTAAGCTTTGTATCCTCAAAATATCGGTTCGGCTCAAAGTTCTGAAGGGAGACTATATAGTCAGGACCCAATTCATTCACTGAAAACCAAGATTTCTGAATGAAAGATCTAACAAGATGCTTACAAATGTTATAGAATAACCCGACTTCAGATCTTTGAAATCCTCCACCTCCAAAGAGCTTAAGTGTTTGAATATCTATTAACAAGCAAGGAAAATTTAAAAATCATAATGCTACAACATTTGCACATTTAGATGCTACTATTGTATTATCAAGAGGGTTAGCCCCTAAAGGTATCTATCCAGCAGTGGATCCTTTAGATTCAACGTCAACTATACTACAACCTCAGATCGTGGGCGAGGAACATTATTAAATTGCTCAAAAGGTTAAGCAAACTTTACAACATTACAAAGAGCTTTAGGACATTATTGCTATCCTTGAGTTGTACGAATTATCTGAAGAGGATCGCTTAACTGTAGCAAGAGCGTGAAAAATTGAGCATTTATTATCCCAACCCTTTTTCGTAGCAGAAGTATTCACCGTTTAGTAAGATTAAAATTTAACAGATAGATTAAACAGACAAGTATAATTATTGCAGTGGGGAAAGGAAATTTTAGCAAATCTGCAGAACCTTGCAGTAGTATTTTGGAGTGTATGAGAATATAAACCTAACCTTTTGATCCTCATCTGTCAAAAGTGTGCCAAGAACAGGATGACTTAAAAACTGCAAAAAACGCCATGATCAAAGCATAAAAGCCATATTCTACTAAGAAAAATGTTAATAATACATGTTGCTTAATCTTAACAGATTAGAACAGATCACTGACAGCAGTTAACCAGAAATCTGGAATTGATTTGATGATCTCATTCCTCTTTTGATACACTGGCTTTCGTATCTCGTTATATTTCTGCTCTACCTCCAAGACCTTATCACTTGCTTCTTCATTGATCTAAAAACATCCAAATTTAGTGATTATACCACTTATGTTAACAAAATTTCACCCATTAAAAGAAAAACATAAATCAAAATTTTAAAAATATATGATGAATAATTAAACTTTCAACATTCCCCTAAATTCTTCCTGAAGAGGTACTACTTATTGAAAATAGGGTAATAAAGTCTAACTCCATTAAAAATTCCATTTTAATCATGAAATCACATAACTTTATTGATGCAAAAGAACTTAAAGTCAATAAAAGAAATAAAAGAGAAAAAATTAGCCAACTACAAGTCTTAATTTGGTGGGATGAAGATTAAGAATTGAGTTGACAACAAAAGATAAGGGCTGAAATTTAGATTATTTTAGGATTCTTTATTAGATAAGAAGTCGTAGTAAGTTAAATATGTTAATCTATTTCACATATGTTACTCCAGTTGTTTAGGGTTTATAGAATTTTTATTAGAACATGATTTAAATTTGTTATGAATCATTTTCTACTAGAATAAGGGTTCTAAGAACTCTATATATATGTGTACTCAGTCCTTCAATAATAAGAAGCAATCTAAAATTTTTCTATAAACTTGAGATTTCAACTAGAAGATGTAATACTTTTTTTCTAAGAGTGATTCTTAGACCCTAAGAGTGATTCCTAGTTTCCTACCTTCCATTCTTTGTGTTCCTTAATAAATTCCAGAAAACCTAACCAACATTCCAGTCATCTCAAACCTATATTTTAGCCATATTAAACTCTAAAATCCTAAGCCTAAATTTCCACCAATCAAACCTTAAAATTCCAACTGTACAAAATCTGAAATTTCCTAGCCAAAATTCAACTTGGAAACTTGATATTCCAGCAACCTAATATCAATCATATTTCCTAATTTTGTGCTTTTAGCTACTAGTTAATAATTCTTCTATTTTTACTACATTATTTATTCTCTTTTTTTAGTAATATGAGTAGCTTAATTGAAAAGTATAGTAACTTGGACGGAAAAAAAATCAATATACCAATGAAGTCTCTAAAGGAACTAGCAGAAAATAAAAGATAACTAAAAATGTGAATGTGGAATATCAATAACATGGCCAGACATATGTTGAGAACACAACAAACATGCATTCTATAAGCTAAAATGTCCCAAAATGGAATCTGGAAATCTTGAAGTACTAGGACAAAAGGTATAAGTGAACAACCAATTAGAAGATGTATTGAATGGATATAACCAAATCCAACTAGTATTCTTTAACAAGAAAGTTCAAGGAAACCTAACCGTTTGATTGTTAGCTTATGTCCTCCTACTAATCAGTTGGTTAGAATTTAATGACATAATTATTTAAAGATATTCTTTATTTTATACATATTTAAATGTATATAATAAAGTTATCGGGATAAGCATTTATTGTAAATGAGATCGTAATTATAAGAATTATATTATATTTATGTATCATCCTTAAATTATTCATAATCATTATTTTATTAAAATTCAACATTAATAGAATGTAAAAAAATATTACACATTATATTTTTCTTTATGAAAACAGTCGGTCTCATAAACTAAAATATAGAGATACTTAAACAAACATGTGTATGCTTCTTAAAGAACAAATTCACTAAACTGACCCTATATGAGATTTATGTTTGAAATATTACTTATATGAATATAGAAACTCTTATTGTAATAATTGTATAAGTGATCATTTGACTTGAAATCTCCAAAGTATCTTGTAGAGATTGTTATTTTTTTATACTATAATGATCTATTATAGTCAATAATAGCTCAATCGTTAGTCATTAGATGTAGTATAAACTATATGTATATAATTGAGTGATCAATATATAATTAGAGAATTAAAGATATATTAAAGGAGTTCAATTTATCTAATCCTAAATATAATTTAAGGTTACAATTTATATTTATTGTCAATATATTTAAGAACTTAATGAGTCGCATACAAAGAATAGGTTAAAGAGAGAAAAAATGCTTTTATCAAGTTTGATTTTAATATTAAATTTGATAAAGTTTATGATGAAATATGAAATATTTAATAATTAAAGATTAATATAAGATATTATATCTTACTCAAGTACAATTGATATTTAATTACAATTAAATTTTTATTTAATTAAATCACTAAGATTTCAAAAGAACTAGCACTTTTTGTCTAACTCTCTCTACAATAGTTAAAAAGTTCTTTCAATACGTTCTGTGAATACCGTTAAAAATTAGACATTTAGATTGTTGAGATATAACAATTTCAAAAACAATTCACAAAAAAATGACAAGAAAAATATCAATTTTCACAACAAAATATAAATTATGATTTATACTTTATTATATTTTATGTGTTAATAACATTATAAATTTTACGTGATCTTGACTTAATAAATCATACGCAAATATTTACTTCTTATCTCACTACACACAACATCTGATCCATCCTAATTTCTCAATATTGACTACAACAAATAATCACAAAATTCAACAATTTAGTTCCCGTGAGCGGAACCATCAAGCAAAAACAGCCAGCAACCAATAGACATTCAGTCAAACAGCAATGCAGGTAAAATTTATGATGAAACAAAAAAGACCGTAAACAAAGACGTAACACAATAACAAAAATATCTCAAGGATACGTAGCAACCCAATTGATGCCTAAAGCTAAAGAACTAAACAGAGTGTAAAAGACAGTACCTTTTCGAGATCGTCTTGGATCTCCTGGAGCTTCTCTATGGAGAGGACAAGCTGTTCGTCGACTTGGTTGGTCTCCTCATCGACCTTTTCCGATATTTTGATCTTCTTTTCCTTGTGTGCAACCATGCTTATTCGTCTCTCCCCCTCGCTCTCTCGCTCGCTCTTCAACTCTTTATGTTCAGATCTCAGATTCCCTAAAACCCTTGTGCAGAGTGGCTAGGGTTTTGGGAGTTTATTTTATGACAACACGTAGTTAAAAGGTTTACGCTATATTGATTGCTGTCTCCAGTATCTGGAGACGGAATGGAACAGGACGGAACGAAACAAAAGCTGGAGACAGTGAGGTGTTTGATTGTGATGGCCAGAACAGAAATTTCTGTCTCCGTCTGGAGGACAGAATGTGTTTAGTTGCAGTGGACAGAACGAAAAAATGGTGACAATGACAAAAATACCCCTGGTCCTTAATATGATTAAAAATATGTAA
>JAOTJB010000007.1:22928642-22940265 GCA_027123815.1 Erythroxylum minutifolium | reverse complement strand
TCAGTCATCCACCAAGCACACACATTTAAAAATATCACAACTCACATACTATAAAGTCCCATTCATTAGCCAAACATTGATTTTTAACACTCATTTAAACAATAATGGCATACTTAAGAAAAGTACATAATGCAAATATTCTTCAACATATTATCCATATACTGAAAATGCAAATTTATAAGCCAAATGTTGATATTCAGTGCTCATTGATACAAATTATCAATACAAATGCAAATGCAAATGCTCATCAAGTTACATTTCTCTTCCATTCCAGTCCACTCCAAGTTACATTTTTCTTCCACCTTTTTATTTCTTTCATTTTGATGTATAAGATGGACGTGATGATGATGAATTTGGGTTTAAGGATGATCTAAACTCTTTTAGGGATTTGTTCTTGAATCAATGTTAATTTGATTACTTTTGAATGAGTTAGGATTTGTGATTGTTTATTATATTTGCATACTTCGGTAATAAATCGAGAGAGTAAATCAAGAGCAAAATGATTACATTGGGTAATGAGAGTTAAACAATCTAACAGATCATGTAAACAATTAATCGGTAATTTATACGAAGAGAGATCTCGTGTGAGGACCCGATTATCTATTAGAGTGTTTAAGATCTAATTAGATGTTTGGGCTGTTTGCTAATTGAGAGATTGCAAATTCCATGATGTGATTCAATTAGGATTTATGGTTTAGGGTTAAATGATTACAACTCGAGAGAGAATAATCACCCTTTGAACTTCTAAGACTGACACCAAATTAACTCAAAAGTGATTAAGTTAACATTCGATGATAGCATAAATCCCCTTCTCTCATTATTGGTTGATCTTCCTTGTTTGAATTTTCAACTATTAATTGGTTGCGCTCAATTTTGATTTCTTATATTAATTTTACAATTTCACTTTTAATCTATCCATATTCAATTGCTTAATTTTTTGCTAATTTTTATTTTCATTTTGATTACACTTTTAAGCCTTAGACAAATGAGGATTTGATTAGTTCACTAATTCCTCGAGGGATCAAAACCTCATATACTATGCTACGACCCGCACACTTGTAGAATATTGAGAGTTTTATAAGATTAAAATTTGTTGAATAAGTTGTTGGTGTCATTGCCTGGAAATTAGTTTGGGTTACTTGAATTCTTTTAGTTTAAGGAATTGTCACCTCTCTTGTGTCCTTACAATTGCATGAACACAAGAGTTACCCGACGTTCAAGTTGGATCACTGAAACATTAAAACTTTACATTGTCCGTTTAAAGCAAGCAATCTAAAAAGTAAAACGTGAAGAAGAAATAGAGGAACTAATGGCGGATGAATTCAATTAAGGAGGAAATGGAACTAACCTCGAACCCTTATGGATTTCAAGAGATTGGGGTTCAATACTGCGAATTAAGGCATGACTAGATCATTAGTACAAGCACCCTCATTTAAGATTAAGTTAACCATACTTAACATGTTGCAAACAAATGTGCAATTCTACAAATTGACTAATGAGGGTCCTAATGCTTATATAGCTAACTTCTTAGAAATATGTGACATTTTTCGATATCATGAGATGTCGGAAGATGCAGTTAGGACGAGGTTCTTTTTATTCACACTAAGGGATTAAAGCAAGATATGGTATCATTCCTTAAGCCCTGTAAATGACACAACTTGGGAGTAGCTGGTGCGTGCATTCCTAGATAAGTACTTTTCCTTCACGAAGACTACAAAGTTAATAAAGGAAATCACAAATTTTCAACAAAGTGAAGGAGAATCACTTTATGAGGCATGGGAATGATATCTAGGAATTAATGTTGCAAACCTTCTATAATGAAGTCACTCCATCCACATGAGGTACCATAGATACAGCATCCGGTCGATCTTTAATAAGGAAGACGGTTGAAGAAGCAGAGGAATTGTTGGAGGAAATGGCAAGTAACAATTATCTTTAGACAATGGACAGGAGTAAACAACATACAATCATCCAAGAGTAACAAGGAGCCATAGTTGTTGACCCAATAATAGAGATGCAAGCTAAGATTGACAACTTAACCTGACAGCTGAATAACATGAAAGCCTCATCTTCAGCTACTGTTAAAGCACTTTAACAAAAGTGTGAAATGTGTGAACAAGATGAATATGACACTATCGTATGCTTTCTAATGCAAAAATAATTAACTAGAGTAACTTAATTACATAGGAACATAGTTTGTTCGAGGAGGGGGAAAACCCCATACTTAAACACGTATAATCCTGGGAGGAAGAATCACCCAAACTCCTCCTGATCAAGCAATGCAGGAGGTCAATTACGACCTCAAAGGCCACTTGGATTCCAACAGAAAAAAACCCAATTCCACAGACTCCAAATTAGATAAAATCCTTGAAAAGATTAGAAGCATGGAGGATGCTCACAAAAGGTTGGAAGAATAATTCACGCAAGTCACAAAGAACCACACCTCCTCCATCCACAACCTATAGGTTCAAATGAGCCAATTAGCATATATATTGTCAACATAAAGTCTAAAATTCTTCCAAGAAATGTCGAGACAAATATGAAGGAAAAGATAATGGTAATCACCCAAACCCCTAAAAAGAAGCTCAACCAAGTTAAAGAGGAAAGGGAAGAAGAAAAGAAAAGAGCCAATGAACGTTCCCTGCAAAGTAAATATAACCTGAAGGAAATCAAGCAATATCGGCCTCTAATTACATGCCTCATCCTAGCACAGAGGAAATCAAAGGAAGCAAAATTGAATGAATTATATAGTATAATAGAGTAACTGAAAACGCGACTCGCTCTTACAAAATCCATAAAAGAGAAATGGGTAAACAGAGGCGACCTGAAGAAGTTGGAGAGTGAAGTAGTAAGCAAAGAGAACTCCATTAAAATGGCAGCACTACCACGGAAGCAAGAAAATCCAAGAGATTTTTACATTCCATGCACTATTGGTAGTGTCGAAGTGGATAAGGCTTTTACGGACTTAGGAGCTGGTATAAGTATGATGCCTTACACTTTGTAAAAAAGGATAGAGTTAGGTGAAATAACACCCATCAGGATGTATGTGTAGATGGCTGATAGATCAATCCACTGTCTTAGAGGTTTAGTTAAGGATGTTCTTGTTAAGGTTGACAAGTTCACCTTTCCCATGAACTTCATTATATTAGACATTGAGGAAGAATTGGAGACACCCATTATCCTTGGACTACCATTTTTAGCCATCGCCTAATATCTTATAGTTGTTGATAAGGGTGAATTAACTCTAAGAGTGAGGGACAAGAATGGGTCATTTAAAGTGTCTAATGAAAAAAATAGTTCTTTCAAATCTGTGGATACTATCAAGAGGAATGAGTCTTGTGAAACGGTTGAACAGAGTCATACTCACAAAGACCCACTAGAACAGCCACAGAATCAAAAGAATACTCAAAAGAAGAAAATAAGGAAGAACGGTGATAAGTGTAAATTGCATCGTGTATTATGGCATAGTTTGATATGTGTTTAGTTATTAATTCAATCATTTATTATGTTTTTAGGTTAGAATTGTATTAGTTTGTTAATTATTTATGTTTTAAGTGTTTTATAGGTTAGTAGAAGTCTTGGAGCTTAAATATTATGTTTTTGAAGTACCATGATGTGTTTGCAAGTGTTTTAAGGTCAACTTCGAAGATTGAAGGAGTTCCAAAGACATTGGGGCCGAAACAACTACCCACAATCATGGTATGTCAGGACATGATTATGAAAACAGCACCAGAGTTAGCCCATAATTATGGCCTGCATGCCATGATCATGACAAAAGGCTCGGATGTGGCCCACGATCGTGGCCTACATCGGGCAGACGCACAGACACTCACAAACATAAAGTTTTGAGGGATTTTTTGGACCTTTCGAATCCTTAAAAAATCCTAGGACTGCTCAGAACATATGAGGATATTCAAAGAACAACAAGAAAGGAAAAAAGGGAGTTTTTGCATGAACTATCTTGAGAAACCCTAGAGAGAAGTCATTAAGAGATAGAGGAAGAGAAGAAGGAAGAGAGAAGATGAGAAGAAGTTGACTCGAAGTACTTCCCAGATTAGGAGGTTTCTCAACGTCACTGCCTCCCATCATCCATTTTAGATTGTATTTTCTATTTCTTTCAGTTTTATTATTGTATAGAATTGGATTGAACAGTTGATGATAGGATCTAGAATATCGAGGATGTTCTAAACTCACCTTCAAAATTTTATTCTTGAATTAATGAGAATCTGATTGTTTATGTGTTTATTGGATATTGTTATGGTTTGATTCTGCTATTACATAATTCTATAATAAACTGAGAGAGCGAATTGAATAAAAATGATTAAATTGGAGTAACGAGAGTTAGGTGATTTAATAGAAACCAGAGTTAAATCATATCGATAATTTATACAAAGAGAGATTCGTATAAGTTTTTAATAATTTATTAAAGAACTTTAGAACCAATTAGGGTTTTGGATAGGTTGTGCATTAAGAGATTGCAACTCCATAATCTGATTAGAGTTTATGATTTGGCGTTAATGGTTATAACTTTAGAGAGAGTAATCAACCCTAGGATAGTTTAGAACTAACAATCCAATAATTCATAATCAGTTAGGTTAACATTAAGGATAAGTAAAATTCCCTTTCTCTCAATTTGTAATTTCCTTCAGTTATTTCTCTGGTGTGTTGCAAATTACTTAATAATTAGTATTTTCATGTTTGATTCTTAATTTGATTGATTGAATTAAATTTTTGTATTAGTTTCATTGCATATCGAATTTCTATTATTTGTTTCTACCCTTAGATTTTAGGATTAAATTAATTCCCTTCTCGTGGAATTGACACCTTTGGCACTATACTAATAAACCGTGCGCTTGCGAATTATTAAGGGTTAATAATTAAAACTTACACACAATCAAACACCCAACCAAAAGGTGATAGGAAGTACGATCCGGTAGCTCACTTACATTTTATGAAATCCATAATAACACTACGATTACATGACTCGTTTGAACCACTATAAGTAAAGAGGTACGTTGAGCTAGTGATAGTAAATTAAGCAGTGCATAGGAGGCAACTTATGATTTTTAACGTTGTCTTTATATTAGGTTAGATTTCCAATTCTTTTTTTGCATGTTTTCGTTATAAGTTGAACAACTTGAAGGAATCAAGCATAAATATGACTTGGGTTTTCTTTATCCTTCTCTTCTTTATTAATAGATGGGAATGGTATGAAAGGCAAAACAATGGAGTGATGGTGCAAAATGTAAGTTAGGAAAGGAATTTGGGAGTGACGTGAGGAAGAGAATCAAAAACAGGAAAGAAATGTGGAAATTTCTAGTGCCACGATCGTGACCCAATTCTAAAGGCCACAATCATGACCTATGGTGGGATAAAATGGGACATGCATTTTTTAGGGTTTTTTTTTCAAATTTACCCCTCCTTTCTACTCCTTAACAGATATATTCACCCTTACCTTCATTTTTCTCACCCATACCACTCTCCCCCACTCTCTCTTTAACAACCAAACTCTCAAATCCTCTCACTTCCCTCTACAAAGTCTTATCTATCCAAATTCTTCACACCTCTCATTCCAATGGGATCGAGAATTAAGCAGTTAGTTAAGTGCATTCTAGGAAAAGGCAAGACATAACTATCTAGGCAAGGACAAAAAAATCGAGCAACAGATTACGAAGCACTTTTTTGGATTTACTCGGAAGAAGAAGATAATTGGCTCCAAACCATTAGTTTGAAAAAAATGTTGTTCCTCAATATTTGGATTTTACAATCTTATAAACTAATGGATTGAGAGAACGGGTTGAGAGTTTAGGGGGAAGAATTCACTGGGAAAAATTTATGTGCTTCAATTATGTCATTTATGAAGAGCTCACCCTAGAGTTCTTCACCTCCCTCCAGTTTAAGGCTAATAACCCTAAAGATCTATACTTTTGGTTGCGAGGTCAATGGATGAGTTAAACTTCGAGACACTGTGTGAAATCGATGGATGTAAGGCCACAACATATACCTTAGAAGTATTATAACATGTCTAGGGTGTATTAAGAAGTGACCTAATGAAAGTATAGTAAGAAATATAATGATACTTAATATAAAAGAAAGGGTAAATCGACAATTTATTCACTACGACATGAACATACATACTTAGACGTGAAATATGTATAGAAATTTTTGATATGTTTGCTTGGATTTATGAATGTGATGTGAGGGGAATTGATAAAACAAGCATTCCCTAAGAAAATAGGATGTTTTTAGTTAAATTAGATGTATTTTTGTGTTGCTCTTGCATGATAAGGCTGAAGTTAGTTGATTTGGGATGTGTACCTCGTTGAATGGATAGGCTCCACTGAATAGACTTCTGTAATTTAGATATGTCTTAGTCTGTATACATCTAAATTAGATAATTTTAATTGGAAATTAATCTAGTGACATAGATCTAAAATGTTCATAAAGGAACCCAAATCTGATTCTACCTCTAAGATTTTTTAATTTAGGTTTGAAGTTGAGTTCTGGCTGATGTCCTTATTTTCGAACAGCCTGTAGTTTTTGTGGTATAACTCTTGCTATAATTAACCAAATTGCATGAAATTTATGTCATTAGAAACTTAAGACATAGGGGAATGAAAGTAAATGATAAGATCATAGGCAAATGTGGGACTTAAAGGAAGAAGAAGGATCAATATGCAATTTTCATATAGTTAACTCATGGACCAATAAGATTAAAGCATGTGTATCCAATGGAATCGTAACACATGGTCCGATCCAATAGAATTGTAACATATGGTCCAATAGTATTGCAACATATGATCCAATAGAATTGTAACATGTGGTCCAATGGGATTGTAACACGGTCCAATAGGATTGTAACATATGGACCAATGAGATTGAAACATGTATCTAAGATTAGAAAATTCATGAAAAGGCATATGGAGAAGGGAGATGGACGAAAATTTGATGGCTTAACTTTATGTTTTTCTCCTCTCTATTTCACCTTCTTCATCCCGTCATTTTTCACTTGGTGATTTAAGCAAAACCAAAGAGAAAGGGAAGGAAAAGCATTAGAAGAACTACTTTGTCAATTTTAAGGTTTGGGACTTCACTTAGATGATTTTTGTATATGTGTACAATTAAATTGATATAAAGATTGATTTGGATGTGGAATTGTTGCTGGATGTTGATTTGTTGTTATGTTAGTGTTATCTTGGATAGAATTGAATGAATATGACAAGAGAGCATTGTGTAGTGGAATTCTGTCGAGGGTTTGTTTGAGTCAGTCATATTGTTTGAGTCATAAATCAATCTAAAGACCTCTAAATCGTGTGATTTTAGTTGCATATGAAACCTAATAAATAGAGCTAAATATCTCTATAAGAGACTCTGACTTAATTCTCGCTCTATAACCTTGGAAATTGAGATCGAAAAAGGTGACCTGATGTTGCCTCTGTTTTGGATCAGCTTGTGATATTTTGCTATCTCATGATTTAGAAGTCCAAATGGTCTGATTGTTAGTTCTATAGAAACTACAGACATAGGGGAACAACTTTTTATAGAACTTATTGCCCAAAAACTTCATTTTCTATGTCAAAATGGTCATACAAAACTGACCTGAAACTTGTCTTATGAAAACAGCTGTTTGGAGGTTTCAGGTCCCTTATCCCATAATTATGGGAAATGATTAGGAAGGTGAAAAAAGATGAGATTTTGTGCAATTGATGATTGTATAAGGTTAATTGAGTAATAGTTAGTTTAATTATGCATGATTAATTGAGATGATAATGTAAAGGATATATGGTGCACAATGTTGAATTGCTTGGTGTGTTCATGAATGAATGAAGGCTTATGTATTATGAATTGAATATGGATGTATGTGAATTGGGAATTTCTACGATAATATTGTGATAATACCAGACCATCAGTTATTCGGGGAGTTTGATAGTTGGGGTTGTATTGGAAATGCCTTCTATTTGTGTGAATATACCCAATTTGTGAAGACTTAATACCTCTATTGATACATCATTCACATATTTGTAGTTGTATGATATGATAGTTTGTTTGAAAATTAATGAATATGTCAAGTTGAAAAAAATGGAATAAAGTGGTATGTGATGCAATATGTCCCTCGTATTAGAATTCTGAAAAGAACCCTTTTGTTATAAAACTGTTAAGTCCTAGATGTGGGTAAATAGGCATGCCTAGAAGGTCTGCAGCTGCTCCTGTGACACTTTGGTGTCTCCTGTTACCAACACTTCTGTGTCTCCTGTTACTGACACTTCAGTGTCTCCTATTATTGAGATATAAGTCTCTCCTATTCTGTGATATCGATCACTGTGTCTCCTATATTAGTCCCGTTACCCACTTCTGTATAAAGGATTAATAGACTAACTTGTTTTGTATTATGTTATATACTTAGTTCTGATATAAATAAGCTTTAATCTAAAACATTTGAGCTCTATTATAAAATAAGAAAATTATGTTTTGTTACAGACAAGCTTTGTTCTAATATTATAATATTCAATTTTGAAATTAGTGAGTTTTGCACTGAAGTAAATATGTGACTTGTTCCATTATGTTCTATTTTGTTATGAGATTCATGATATTTTGGTTTGGTTTGGAAATGGATAAATAAACACTACTTATTATCTGATGTGATTTTGAATATACGAATGTTTGGATGACTGTTTGAAACAGTTGTCAACTTATATCCTGTTTAGTTTATTCCCCACTAATCTTTATGCTTAGCACGGTGGTTTTGCCTCGTGCAGGTTTAGATAGAAGGGTTTGAAGACTGGGACAATAGCAACCGCAGTGGACATGAAAATTGTGTTTTGTTATAAAAATGCTTAGTTTTTTTAAGTTGTTCTTTAATGTAATGAGATATGTTGTATTTTGTACTTTGCTTAATGGTTTGTAAAAACCTTAATATAGTTTGGAATTAGATTTAAGGCTTGTATGTAATAAGTATAATGTGTATGTTATGTTCTGCTTATAACCCAACCAATGATGAATGAAATGTATGCTCCTTGAGTTTTTAGAAATGCTTTAGTATGTATTAGATTACTTTGGTTCTATTTTGTGTAGCATCTGCATATCCTCCCAGGGGAAATGTGTTTAGATTCTTTGTCCCCTCCGTGTGTTTAGATTATTCCTTTTCTCTTTCCTCCTCCTCAGACTCCTTTTGCTCTCTAACAGGTGTCTTCCTTCCTTTGTCTCCCTTGCTCTCAACCACTTTCAAACTAGGGATCTTAACTAGTTCATCACCCATTATCAACACAATATTATAACATTCAATAGGATTCTTAGGTTTGTTAAGTAATTGATCAGGTGGTCTAATGACAAAACTAGTATACTAAGAGATTTAAGACTCGAGCATCTTACTATAAGTAGCAACAAATTCCACCTTAGAATTAAGTTTCCTAATTCCCTCCTTAAATTATTCATTCTACTTGGTTTAAATGGTAAAGAGATTTTCTAAAATGGACTCTAAGTCTGATTTATGCGGATGATAAATCGTTTAGGCTAGAAATCAGGTGTTTATCTATTTTAAGCTGTAAGATTAAACCTATTTTCACATAAAAGATTGGGATGGTTTCTCCAACTAGAACTGTAAGCGTTTGAAAATTGGTCATTCTTCTATTTGGGATTGCTAATGAAGTTGTTCTAGTTCAAATAGGCTTAATGCATATATATATTAACTAGTAATTTATAACTAAATTTCCTAGGGATCCATATATATTATAAACCATATTAGTAGCACCAATAATATTAACATTTGTAATATAGAACTTTTGGGACAAGGCATCTACCTTAGTAACATAAAAAGCTTACTTACCTAGAACTTTCTCAGGAGTGGGTCTCTCAATTGAACACATATAATGATTTTAATCCATGTTCTCTATGAGGTTGCATATTTTTTCTACTGTTTTGTTCATCAAAACTCACTGACAACAATACCCACATAAATCTTCATGTTTTAGGTCATTTCATTATAGATGGTCTAAACAATCAACCATTTCTTTAAACCATGGTGGGATAAGATCTCAATAACTCCTTTTATCTCTCTCATGCCTTATGTGAAGACTCACATTCCCTCTAGGAAAGGTGGTAATTTAGTTCCTTGCAGAGTCTTATCTGG
This sequence comes from Erythroxylum minutifolium, assembly GCA_027123815.1. NCBI lineage: Eukaryota > Viridiplantae > Streptophyta > Magnoliopsida > Malpighiales > Erythroxylaceae > Erythroxylum > Erythroxylum minutifolium. The sequence goes on along the minus strand of JAOTJB010000007.1, from coordinate 22,930,139 downwards.
AGGGAACCATTTTGCCAAAAAATGTATGAGAGAACTGACCCTATGTAGTGATTGACCTAGTAGAAAAGACTATAGCCACATTCTAACTTTATCACTTAGAAAGAAAAGGAATAAAAGGAGCTTGGTTACATCAAGTGATACGTCATTTAGCATCAACATGTCGTAGTACTCTAGAAACATTGAAAGATGCTAATTAGGGTCTTTATATGATGAACCTTCAAATTGATTATGCTATACCATAGATAAAATAGAGGGTTTTTTAACAACTTTGTACTAGGTCTCATAATGCTTGAGTTGATGTCTTAGGAACTCGGTGCAATAAAGTCCTTCATTGACCTTATATTCTCTATAACCATCTTTGCTACCTCACATTTTATTCTCCTTTGATATTTTATTCTTATATGTAATGTCCTCTCGATACCAAGTTTAGCTTAACAAGATTTCTAAGATCGTCAGAACTGCGTATATAAGAGGTGATCTTAAAAAAAAGAAAGAATAAAATACAATTTAGTAAATAAATAATGAAACTAAAATGAAAAGCAAAAAAAAACAAAAAAATCCAATTTATTTAGTTTGTAAAGTTATAAATATTAAAGCCTAATCCATGAAAGCAATGTCAAAAACTTATTCTCTATTTGTATCACCACAAGTGCACGGTGTAATTAAAGCTAGCATTATGAGTACGGGTCGGTCCCACAAAGATTGATGATTAACTACCTACTACTCTTAAACTTAGATCAACCTTTATAGGTGGATGAATAAAGAAAGTAAAATAAATACCAAAATCTAACTACTAACGTAAAACATTGATCAAGAATGTGCCAAACAATCAATTAACTAGATTTAGGCCAAATTCCCCCAATAACTTTACTATATTCACTTTCACCTTTGATTAATGAATTATTCTATTTTCTCAGGCCAGTAAGGGTTCTTAACATAGACTATATTCTCTCTTGAGATATATAATTTTTATTTAGAATTTAATCTATCGAAATCTTTTTTAAATCTAGACAACTTAAGAATGCCTTAATTCGTTTTATGAACTCTATTCGTAGGTTTTACCCTAACCTAGGAAGATCTCACAACTTTCTCTTGAATAGCTCATATTAACCCTCTTCTTACGCCTACGAACTAGACATATATCTCATCCGTTAAATCTTGATACATGAATCATATATTGAGTCTTTCACTTTTGCTCATTTAATTCAATCAATATAAAAGTATGAATATACCATAAGAAAACTATAATTTTATTAATCAAATAATTAAGTAATGTATATCACATCAAAGAATCTACCTACCTAAAAATCTATTCCCCATTTAGTTCATAATAACATATAGAACATCAACATAAAAATAATAAAGAAAACATGATAAAGAAATCATGTTCTTTAATCTTAAAAGCTCCAAATAAACGTTAGAAGTCTTCCTTTATCTCTAAAGAATGGTGACTCTTGAAAAAAACCAATGCAGAATAGCTCCAACATGTCTCTTGAA
>JAOTJB010000007.1:22868245-22893663 GCA_027123815.1 Erythroxylum minutifolium | reverse complement strand
AGGAAAACAACTACAGCCAAAGGTTTTGAGGTGAAGATAATTTGAGATTTTGTTATACAACTTTTCAAACAGTGAGAGATTGTTTAATCTAAGAAAAGGAGGTTATTAATAAGATACGTGGCTGTAGAGAAGGCTTCTAACCAATAGGTGAGCGGCATATGAGCATGGGATAAAAGAGTTAGTCCTATTTTAGTGATATGTCGATGTTTTCCTTTTGGAAACACCATTTTGTTAGTGAGTGTAGGGACAAGTGAAACATGGTTGTATTCTATGTTTTGTGAGGTAAGGTAAGAGAGCTTTTTATTCACCTCCTATGTTAGTGTGCAGAGCTTTGATTTTTCTATTCAATTGAAGTTCAACATTGGTCTTGAATTTGACAAACACTGATAGAGTGTCAATTTGACAAAGTGAATCTTGTGTAGGAATCAACAAAAAATAAGATAGTATTTATGTCCTTCAGTTGAGAGATATAAAGAGGGTCCCCAAATATCAGAGTATATGATTTTTAAAGGATTTTTAGCAGTTATGTCTGTCCTTGCTTAGAAGCACCACAATGAGACAAATCTTTGAGATTAATATTGAACTTTATTAAACTCAAAATTTATTTTAAGATACTGTTAAAAGGGTTTCCCAATTTAGCATGCAAAGCAGTGACATTTTTCTGTGCTATGTTTGCTTCAAAATGACTACCTTTTAAAGAAGAAGCTTTCTGTTAGGAAAAATTAGACTTAGAATATGTTTACATGACTGGCCTGATTTTGTTGGGCCTTTAATGGATTTGAGGTTGTAGAGGCCATCCCGAAGCACTCCCATGAGCAGAATCTTCCGTGTTGCTTTGTCCTTAAACAAATAACTTTCATTAGTAAACTCAACATAAATTTTATTGTCTTTGGTAAGTTTAGAAATGATCAGGAGATTTTTTGTTATGTTCAAAACACGCAGAATTTGTTTTAATGCAAGATTTTTGTGTATATTATCTATGAAATGTATGTAATATGAGCCAATAATTGCAATAGTAAGAGAGTTACCATTACCAATAGTGAGTTGATCCTTTCCACCATACTCTAAACTTATTGATAGACTATTAAGGTCTGCTGTGACATGATTTGTAGCTCCACTGTCTATGAACCATGTATTATTATTGACTGCTTCTGATGATGGATATCCATGCTAATTTTGAGCCAAATAGGATTGAGGAAACTTTTGTGCATTGTTCTACATCTGTTGAGTGAATGAGTTATGTCTCCATGGTTGAGTGGTGTTACCTTCCCAAGAGATATCAAACCTTTTATTACATTTCAGTGCTTCATGACTAGGTTTGTGGCAAAGTTAACAAAAAATTATGTTTCCATTCCATCTGCCTCCTCTCCTATGATTTCCTCTTCCTCTAAATCCACTTCTTCCTCTAAATCCACTTCTTCCTCATTGATTGTTTTGATTGAAAGTTGCAGAGTTAGCAGTTGGTGGTGAGATTTCTTCATGATTGATTGTGCTCAGCTGTTCTATTCTTGTTTCATGCATCATAAGAGAGTATTGCACTTCTTAAAAGGTTGAAGTTTTTGTAGAGTGTGTTAGATAAACCACAACAGGATCATATTCATGACTAAGGCCATTTAGGGCATTTAATATTAGTTTATACTCAATGATTGCATGTCCTACTACTTGAAGTGAGTCACCTATGGTTTTAACTTTCTGCATATATTTTGATATAGTGTGTGAACCCTTTTTAATTATTGAAAGTTGATGCTTTAGTTGAAGAACTCTAACTATAGATGTTTGAGCATAAAGATTCTCTAAATTTTGCTAAACATGGTAAGATGAATTGGAATGATTTACTTGTCCTATTACTTCTTCTCTGATGATTGAAAATAACTAGTATAATAGTATTTCATCTGTTCTTCTCCATTCTTTGTATTCTGAATTTTTGATGACTTGGTTTGTGTCAGCAGTGATGAACTGAGAAGGAGATGTTGTGTTGATAAAGTTCTCAAGCTTAAGAGCTCTTATGGCTACAAGGATTTGAGCTCTCTAGTTTACAAAATTCTTTTTGTCAAGCTTGATGGGAAGATTGAAGTTTAGGGTCTTTGCTAGGGCTGAAAAATCAAGAGAGGATGATGGTGCTCCATTTAGAGTGGAAGATGATGATCCAAAGTTTTCTTCCATTTTTGACATCAAGTGAAGCTCTGATACCATGTAAGAAAAGTATGTACGGAGAATACATATTATTTTTGTTATTCAATCATTTGTACATTTATACAATTTATGGTTCAATATTGACCTTACATGTTTTAGTAAGTTTAGTGAGTACAGAATAAATTGGAGGGTTGAGATGAATTCTGTTACGACAAAATTTACATTCATTGTACATTCCAACTAGCATTTGTCATTAGAAAATATCTGTTGCAGCCTTAAGTGAAGTTTCGTTTGTTTCCCTTCTTATTTTCTTTCTGTCTTGTTCTTCTTCGTCAATATAGTCTCCAAATTCATGAGTCATGAGAATTTCCTTTATCTTGTTTCTTCTCACTCTCTTTCTTTCTTTACTTGTCTTTTCTTCTCTCTTGTTTTAGCTAAAATAGATATGGTGGCTTTCAAAGTCCAACTATCTTTCAGTAAGATAAACTTGCTTTAACTTTCAGGATTTTTCCTCAACCTTTTAAGATTAACATGCTCATGCTTAATTCTTAGCTCAGCTAAGTGCCTTTGTAAATTCTCAACGTATCAAAGCTCAATGTAAAGCTTATCATGAAGAGTGTGTGAACAAGCATAGGCGAGTGGGTAATAGGACATGAATGAGTTTCAAGTTTGCACTACACATCACATGCGTCAGTTGCAATGTTTCACCATAACCCATTTCCTTATACGTACCATACTCAACTCATGACAAAATAGATAATAAATGGTATAGGACATGTACAAGTGTTGGATTAGTAAAACTTCAGCTTTAATCCTGATAGTTGGGTGATTATTTTAGAAGCAAAGATGTTTGTTTTAATTATGTATCTTAGATTATGAATAATTGTAAAAGTTATTAAAGAGATGAGATATATAAAGTCGGTTTTATTGATAAAAAACTGGTAGGTTATGATAAACTGATTCTTTAAGGCCTTCGTGGTCTTTGGCCAAAAGCGAGAAATTTAGTTTAGAAGTGAGAAAAACAGATAAAATTGAAGATACCGTATCTAAAGATACCCTTACTATAGAGATGTAGTATGACTCATGATTTTCATATATTTGTCTTAGTAGTCATTCGCATACTTAATTCACATTTTATTACTTACGAAAAAGAAAAAGTATATAGGACAAAAGGACCATATTTAACTCTAAAGCTTACATCTGTTGCCAAATTCATCTCTAACGTTTTAGCAAATACATATTAAACTTTATCCTATGAAAAATGTTAAATTTCAATTCTAAATTAACAATGAAATTAAAAATAATGTGACTTTTTCCAATTCATCATTTATAATATTTTTAATGAGACCAACTAGCTCTCCTTTTCACCATCTCCAATGGCATCTCATGTCTAATGAGAGCTTATCCAATGCCTCTCCCCACTAATTGATCAGTAACTTATACTCTAATGGTAAAACTGAACCCTTTTTTCTCTCTTTCTTCCTGACTCTTATGTTCTTTCTTTATTAGAATTTTATATAAAGTAGCTGAGGAAGTATCTTTTGCAATTTTCTTGTATGTCGATAATTTGGCATACAAATAATAACCAAACCGAGACTAAGACTTGTTCTTGACCCACATCTATAACCAAGACTTTGTTATATACTTTAACGAACAGGGAGACCATAATTGAGTATCAAACCTTTTCGACCAACTTGGGCTCGAAGGTCGACGACTTGACCTCAGTAGTTTGGCCTCAAGTTGGTGGCATTGACTTAGGGTCCTCTAGCTATGACAGAGCAAGTAATGGTTCGTCAATCAGGGCTAAGAAGGGTGGATGTTTAAAGAAGGTTGTTGAGTCTGTCGAGCCCGATTGTTCCAAAAAGGTTGTTGGTTCCTTTGGAAACTAAACTTTGATGTACAGAGGTGTTACTAGGTACACAATGATTGATCCAATTTCTTGTTTTATAGATGGGATTGTCGTGAATGAGTAATATTTTGTGTAAAGATTGAGCATTTATCTCTTATAAACATTATTTTAGACTTGGATTATGCTTTTCTCAGTTGTATATGTAACACCTAACGATACCTTAATTATATATCCTAGATCGAACGTGAAAGGGCAATAGGCGAAGAAATGCAGAAAATACCTGATTTTGATTCCATAACTTCAAACGAGCTTTCTGAAGCTGAAACGAGTGCAAATCCTCCACCATCTTCATAGGAATTATTCACCAGGACGCAGTCAACGTCTTTCTACTGTTTTCTCAAAGCGTAAGCTCTCTTAACGGGTCAGAGAATCCTTATGCTTACGAATAATATGAGCAACTGCAGGAGACCTAACCTTTATATATAGCTTCCATATTGAACTTCCCCATCAAGGCTCGATATAGGTCCGATCTATATTAGTTAGGATCTATTTTCCACCAGAACTTTGACCCATTAGTTTAGATCATTTATTGGGCCACTTTATTATCTTTATTCGGATCAAATTATGTAACTTAACTGATAAGTTATTTGAAAAACCAAAAAATAAAATTAAATGTTGTCCAACTTTATGAGAAAAGTAAAAAAATGTCCAACATTCTTTCCCTTGAACAATACTTAATTGCAGTTTTGACTCAAGTTTAAAACAGTTTTAAAAATTCGATTAATTCAGGCTACTGTATTAGTCGACTAAGTTTAAAAACAAAATATTTGATCCAAAGATAATGAAAGTCCATCATTCCATCTTGAAAGGCTTTCAATACTGAAAAGTATCAAATGCATATGTCATGTGTGACACAGATCCAATACAATCATGTATACCTAACACCTCATTAACATGAATGGGAAAATAGAGTATAGCAAAATAAAATGATACCTTTATAATCTAAATGTTTTACCATTATGTTTTGCATTAAACAACAACTGTTCAACAGAAGCATAAAATACAAAACATCAACCTTCTTTGTCCCAAATTGATACAAAGATTACATATAAAATGTGTTGTGTAAAAACCAAAATGAACCTTGCAGCAAGGTTTAACTGTACATTCCCTTACAGATATTTCATCTACTTCTTCATTGCTGTCAACCATCAGTTCTTCCTCTTTATTTGGCTTTATCCTAGATATGAACCCTGCATCATTGAAGCACCTTGGTCAGATATTCCACTATATAACTACCAAGACTTAATGTGACTATCGTAAATTAGATTCATAAATTAATAAGCTAAAGAGTTGTCTGATGGTCACAGTCTTTCTTTTTAGGCCTCATACTGCTGGCTTCTTTATGTCCTTAGGACCTTTACTAGCATTAGATTGACCAGCGTCAGCATATTGAGAAAATTTTGACTTTCTACCTTTGATCTTAGCGGACTTCATCTTTACCTTCCCTTTAGTTGCTTTAAGGGTTGTAGGAGTAGCAAGCTTGAGTTTCTCCTCCTCAGCAATGCAATGGGTAATCAAAGCATTAAAGTCCCATTCCTCATTCTACGAAATGATATGTCATCACCAGATTACTAAACTCTAGAAGGAGTATATTCAGAGTTTGGTGAATTATGAAGACATCAAGATGAGGAATATTCAGCATCTTCTATCTACTATAAAGATGGATCATTCTTAATATATACTCTATCACTCCCCCTTCTCCAATATACTTCATAGAAAATAATTCTTGTATCAAAGCATTTGTCTTAACATTAGGTGAGACTGTGTAACTCTAGGAGACCTTACCAAAAAACTCCTTTGCTATGTCTATGTCCAAAAGTCCACTAAGCAGATGGTTAGGTATGGATCTCTTAATGGTCATGAGGCATAACTTGTTAAACCGATCTCAGGCTTTATAGGTTACCTTATGAGCTCTCGAGCTCATGGATGTAGGTAGAGATGGCATATCTGTCCGTATGACCATATCAATCTTAACTATCTCCATAACATTCAATACATCCTCTATTCACTTATTTATATTGAAACTAGTCAGATTTTTAATGGTGACACTGATATTGTTAACCAAAAAGATAACTACAAAATGATAATGTTTAAATTAGCACAAATGTAGGATAACAACGATACTCAAAGATATTAAACAGTATCTTTTCTGAGAATTCGATCACACATATTATAAAACACCTTTGGGCTAAATACATAATATATGTAATTAGACCTCTACATAAAAGCGATTAGAGTACAAACCATCAACTCTCATGATACCACCAGCTTTGGGTGAATAGATCACTTAAGCAACAACTTTTCTCCATCTTATGCCTTTATGCACATCTCAAAATGTTATATAAGGCTAATACTTTTGGGCAAAATAACCAAACATAAAACCAGAGACATCCCCCAACATTCAAGTAGAATAATTCAAAATACTGACTTGAAAGGCCACTTTAGTGACTACATCCTCATCAACACTCAAAAAGTCCACAAACACAAGGGATATATCTTTATGTCATCCTCACATTCTTGATGGGCATATGGTATGTGACAATATAGCATCAATAAATGCAAAAATCCGAATGCACAGTCTCATTGTCACACACTCGTACTGAAGACATTCTCTGAAAACTTCATTCAAGACTTTGTAAATGAAAAATCTCATTAGAGCAAATATCGTGCGTCACTAGACACTGAACTGACCACCTGAGACACAAGAACCTCATGTATCTCCTTTATGGCAAGTTCGTTGCAAGATATGTCTTAATTCCTTTTTTGAGTAATTATCATGCAATCCTGAACATTGAACATGAGACCCAAGACATAAAAACTTGAATTATCTCTCTCATGTGATGTCTGAAGCATGAAAATTTACTTGAAATCAGATTCAGAACGCCTTAATTCCTTTTTTAGATTTAAACTTTAATTTATTACTAATGTAATAAATCCAGAAAAATGGAAATTTTCACTTTATGAATTTCTCGGGCCTGAAAACTGATCCAAAACACCCTGGGGCACCCTTATGGGAAATCTAAAACTTTTTTGTTTTTCTAAAATACTGTAGAAATTTCGTACGACTGACTTCAGCCCGTACGTCGACGCTGGCAGCATGTGTTAAACACACGCCAGCGTAGACGTGTTTGGCACGTGTCAAACATACGCCAGCGTAGATGCATTTGGCGTATGTGGTCACTGTTGCTTCCATGTGTTGAGCTTGTGCAACACACACGCCAGACTAACCTCCCTCGGGGCGATACTATCCACCGTCGGCTATGTGTGACTGGGAGATTTTTGGCGAGTTTTAGGCTAATTTTTCACACTTCCAGGCTCTTTTTAACCTATTTTTGAAGGCTAAACACATTTATACTGATTTCATTCAATAAAAAACAAGAAAAATTTGAGAAATAGAAGTTAACTCTCTAAAAATCTTATAGAGAAAACTAAAAAATCCTTATTTTTAACCACCTGATCATGTTATCGCTCTGATACCACATGTAACGCGTAACGGTACCTTATGTAGCCCAGATTGAAAGTGAAATGGCAATAAACGAAGAAATATGGAAACTATCTGATTTCAGTTCCATAACTTCAAATGAGCTTTTCAAAGCCAAAACGAGCGCAAATCTTCTGCTGTCTTCAAAGGAACTGTTCACTGGGATGCAGTCAACATCTTTCTACAGTTTTCTCAAAACATAAGCTCTCTTAACTGATCAGAGAATCCTTATGCTTACGAATGATATGAACAACTATGAAAGACCCTAACCTTTATATATAGCTTCCATATTAAGCTTCCCCATCACAAGCTCAATATAGGTCTAGTCCATATTAATTGGGATATATTTTTCACCCAGACTTTGACCCATTGATTTAGATTTGTTATAGGGCCATTTTATTATCTTTATCTGGATCAAATTATGTAAATTAATTGATAAGTTATTTGAAAAACTAATAATGCAATTAAATATTGTCCAATTTTATGGGAAAAGTGAAAAATGTCTAATAATATACTCATGGTTACACTCTTTTCAACCCCCTCTAGCCAATGGCCATGTCCATGCAAGCGCAGGTGGACAGGTAGATATAAAGCACATCTATGGGATAACAGTTGTAAGAGGGAGGGTCAGGCTAGAAAAGGGCATCAAGTTCCTCTCTATCTCTATTTTCTCTTCGGTTTCTTATAAAGGGTTGGTAGTTAGTGCCTAAAAAATTGTAGGACTGAAAAGAAACTTGCATATATAACTTGCGAAGTTGTGAGTACTATAAAGTAAGGCATCAGTATGATACAAGAGTAGAGTACCAAACAGTGTGATACAAGAGCATCACGATACAATGAATAGTAGGATACAAGAGTGAAATATCAAACAGTACGATACAAGAGCATTAGTACTTATATTGATACAGTATCGATATACCTATATGTGCAACATATGAGCTTTCTAATGATGTTGGTGTTTAAATTTCTTTCTTTTGCCTTTTGCATGGAATGTGGGATCTTGGATGTTTAGCTCTTACTCCAACGTATGAACTATACTACCACAGTATATCTAGGTGAGACCTAACATCTCAACTTAGTTTAGTTTTTGGATTTTGTTTTTCAGGATCGTAAACTTTGTACATTTCTTTAGATAAAAATAGGAGAGACATGAAATTTACCTTACCTTTACTTAAAATTTTAGGTTGTGTTAAGTGAATATCATATAGAAGATAAAGTAGCTAGAGCTTATGACTTAGCAGCTCTTTAATACTAGGGTCTTGTAGTAACAACCAACTTCCCAATAATATACTAATACTGTTGATACTTTGGCTTTTACTTAATTGTTCACTTACCAAGTGAGGTTATTATCTTAATAAGATTTTTTATTATGCTAAGGAATTGGAGGAGATGAAGCATGTGTCCAAGCAAGAATTTATTGCATCCTTGAGGAGGTATAAAATGACATAAGACCAACATTTGTTTAAAATTCTCCTTCAGTTACATTGCATAATAATCTCTATAAAAATGATTAATAGGAAGAGTTTCGAGGGGAGTTTCCATGTACAGAGGTGTCACGAGGTTCATCTTTGGCAATTCATCTATCTATGACTTGCTAGTTAGTGTAAGTTCATGCTAATGATGCTTGACATGCTTCTACAGGCATCATCAATAAGACACTGGCAACCAAGGATAGTTCCTATTGCTGAAAACAAGGATCTATACCTTGCCACCTTTGGTAATACTTTGTTTGACATTTTTGCTCCATGTATAATAGCAAACTATTAGCATTCACCAATGTATCTTCACCGCATCTTGGATTTCATTGTTATTTTGACGTCTGTTGTAAATGGTAGTGGCAGCTAAGCATTAGAAGCATACAAGGTAGCTGCAAGAAAGTTCAGGGGAATAGATGTAGTGAACAATTATTTCGAGATGAACCAATATGATATGAAAGTGTAAATACATTCGATATAATATCCTTGTCTTTTGTGTTGAATTTATCAGGGCTTTTTGAGGCTGTGAATAGAAAACATGGGAGGTTCTCATCGAGGCAGACGGTGGAGAGAGTGGCGGAGAGAGTGAGAGAGGTGGGAGGGGATATGGACATAATGTTTTTTTAAAATTTAAAAATTCATTAAAAATTAGAGAAATTTACGACTGGAGAGGAACTCTCCCACATAGGAAAGACCCACTAGAAACACTGATATATCTAGGTAAAGGCAAAAACGATGACATTTAAACAAAGATTAAATATCAAAGACATTTAACAATTAGGGTATAACAGAATGCAACTTTCTCAAAATCTATAGAAGCTTCTCAATTTAGGAGGATGAAGGTGATGCTGTAACGGTATGTATCCACAGTGTTTCCCTACTCTTTTATTTGCACTAAGACGATCTCGACTCAGGTAATATGCTCAGCTTTAAAATCGCGATGACTTTTAACGATTAGAGCATAATGATTTTGTTTCACGACTCTTCAGTCATTGCTTTCCTTTGGAGGTCTGGGGCTCTGCAGTGACAAGTCGGAGGGGTGATCTCTATTCAAGTAAGCCTTTCATCTCAGAATGATTCCATCCTTTCCATCTCCACAAATAACAAACTAAATGTTGATAGCATGGATCTAGTGGGACAACGATGTTCCTTTGAGCTTGAAGCGACTAAAAAAGAAGCCTATCTGAGAAAGACCTTTCCTTTCCAACAGGTGAGTTCAAATCCACCTACACTTCAGTAATTATTCATAAGTAGATGAATGAATTATCTACTAGAGACTAAGAATTTTTATGTATGAGTTTCTGAACTGTTTTGAACTGAACCCAGGTTGTATGAAACTTTTTTGAGTAACATGGATTAGGAATAGATAGCGAGGACTATATTCTCCATGTGAGAGCATTCCTTTGCTAAAGTGCTGGTTCAACTGATTTATTAGTTGTTCCCTTATGCTAGCAATAATAAGTTCTATAAGGGAGGATAGAGAGTTACATTTCTCTTTAAACCTTCTGTCATTCCTCTCCTTCCAAACTGCTTGAGTACATGCAGCAACCAAGATCATTATAATATCCTTATCATTTTTAGAAATATGCAGATGAGATAACTCCAGTAGGATGTCAGAGAGTCTATAATAGTTAAAACCAAGGGTACATAGTCTAGAGATTTTAGCCCAAATCTCTTTAGAGAAAACACACTCACAGAAGAGATGTTCTCTAGTTTCATCCTCTAAGTTACAAAGAATACATATCTTAGAAGAGGATAGGAACTTCAGCCCATCTAAAGTACTGAGTCTGTTCAACATAGATAGCTAAAGAAGAAAGCTAGCATTAAGTCCAAGAACCTTGTTCCAAATCAGATGATACCATCCTACTCTATTAGTTGACCCATCCCTCAACTTTTTAGCTTCTCTTATGGTAATTTCTGAAACTGGAATCTGATTCTAAAATTAATATCTCTCTCGCTCTGAGGCTTTTAAATTGCAGAATGGGCAAGAGTCTAATCTCTTCTAATGATAACATCCAAATTCCATTTTTAATTATTTCATGGAGCTTAGTTTTCTTAGGGAACCTCTCTAATAGATTTCTTGCCAATGGATTCTGAATTAAAGCTCCTTACCCTGTCCAATTGTCATGCCTTAAGGAAATTCTTTCCCCTGTCCCTATTTGATAAGTACTGTGCTATTGAATTTCTTCCCTCATTCTAAGAATTAGGTTAAGGAACCAAGAATAATTGTCTTTAATTCTTAGAGCTCAAAAACTCTCACCTTTTAATATATAGATATGAATCCATTTTATCCACATTGGTTGTTTTTCACTTAGGATTCTCCAAATCCTTTTGGTGATAAGTAAACTATTTTTCTTACTGATTGACTCCAATTGTAATCCTCCTTCGTCTCTTAGTTGATAGATTGTCTTCCAACCAACTTTTTTAATTCCTTTCTTGCAATTTCCCTTCCCCTATAGAAAATGCTTCATTAGTTTTTCAATTGTTTTAACAATCCATTTGGAGAGAAATAGGTAGGAATACCAGTAACATTGCATTAACATAATTACCGACTTTAGGAGCTAAATTTTCCCTCCATAGGATAGGGCTCTATTAGTCCAAGACCCCAATCTTTTCTAGATTTTTTCTATTAATAGGATACATTCACAAAACCTTTGCCTCCTGGATGAAATAGAAATTCCCAAATATAGGAGAGGAGGATCTTTGATTTCCGTACCCGTAGCTAGAGACAAGGAATTAGAAAGGTGAGAAGCACTTTTGGAGAGCATGAAATAACTTTTATAGAGATTAATACTCAAACCTGACATCTCTCTAAAATAATTGAGAGTACTCATTAGAAGAGAGACTGAGTGAACATTAGTCTTACTTAGAAGAATAAGATAATCTGCAAAACATAAGCTTGTTAGAGTAAGTTTCTTACATTTAGAATGGTATCTAAATCTGGAGTCCTTTGAAGTGTTATGCTTCAGCATTTGAGTGAGAACCTCCATGCAAACTAGGAATAGTAAGGGGACAGAGGATCCCCTTGCCTAAGTCCTTTTTTGCCTTTAAACATCTCCATGGGGCTCCCATTTATCAATATACCATAGGAAGTAGTAGTAATGTATTCTTGAATCCATCTTATGAAACTATAGGGGAATTTCATGACCTTCATAGTTTGTAGCAGAAAACTCCAATTCACATTATCAAAAGCTTTCTATAAGTCCACTTTAATAGAACAATTTTGAGGGCTTTTTTCTACAATTATGCCTTTTCAATAACTCCTACACTAGAAGAATATTATCTCCAATATCCCTGTTGGTCATAAATGCACTTTGATTCTTGCTAATAAGTAAGTGTAAAACCTCCTTCAGCCTATTTGCCAAAATCTTGGCTTTGATCTTTTAGAGGAAATTTGTACAAGAAATAGGTCTGAATTCACTCCAGGAGGTCGGGATTGAGTTTTTAGGGACCACATAAAGGAATTTCTTGTTAATCTCCTTAAGCAGTACACCTTTTAAGAAAAACTCATACACAACCTCTTTAAAAAACCCCCCTACACTACTCTAGGCTTTTTGGTAGAAGACCCCATTCAAACCATCAGGTCCTGGTGCCTTAGAACCATTCATATTAAAAATGACCCTCTCTATTTCCTGATCTAAAAATGGTCTAATTAATAAAGAAGCCTCATGTTCAAGAATTCTTATTGAGAAAAACTACTTAAGATCAGCTCCAAACCTTAGTGTGGAAATGTCTCAACCTAGGAGGTTTTTGTAAAAATTCATTGCTTCCTTTGCAATTTTATCTTGTCCAAACATAACCTCACCAACTTCAGTTTTAATGGAATTGATTATGTTTACATTCTTTCGAGCTAACACTGAATTAAAAAAGAACTTAGTGCATCTGTCCCCCTCCTTTATCCAATTTTAAAAAAAAACTTAGTGCATCTGTCCCCATCCTTTATCCAATTAACTCTGGCTCTCTACTTCAATAAAAAAATTGATTATCCACCAATTGCAAGTAGTTTTTAAGGGCTTCCTTTTCAGCTGTAGCTAGAGTACCATCTGTGGGATTATCTGTCAATGATTTCTGAATGACTAAAAGTTTATCTCTACCTGTTTCTATCTCCTTAGAGATATTTTGACCTCTCTTTAAGTTAAGGGTCTTCAATTCCTTTTTAATAGACTTGAGCTTTTGGAGCAAATGAACTGTTTAGTCCCATAGGACTCACACTCTAAACCCTTCATTATTGCTTCTTAAAACCCCTCCATATTTACCGAAAAATTGTTAAAACTAAAAGGATGATGGATTCTAGTAGTAATAAACAAGTTATCAATCCTAATAGGAGTATGGTCAGAACTTCCAGGGTCTAGAAATTTTGCTGAGTTTCTTGAGAAAGTATTGAGCCATTCCACATTAACCATTGCCCTATCCAACTTTTTCCTAATGTGTCAAATAGAGCTTTGTCTGTTTGATCAAGTGAAACTATGGCCTTCAAATTTTAAATCTACAAGTTCCACCTCCTGCATATAGTCGAACATATTAGAAAAATAGTTGAGTAAGTTACAATTTCCTTCCGCTTTTGATCTGAATAGAGTGATGTTAAAGTCTTCACTAACTAACCATGGAACATTAACCGAAGCCTTAATTCGTTGTAGAGAATTCCAGAGTTCGGTTCTTTGAAACACAATGTTGAATCTATAGACAAATATAGCTAAAGCACAAGAATTTTCCATTTTTAAAGTAGAGCTTAGTGTGAGTAAACTGTTGACAAGATTCTAGAGCCTTCACCTCCAAGAATTCACCATCATAAGCAATAATAATCCTTCCATAGGCATAACTTTGGTGGTTTGTAAGAAATTGCCATTTGCTACCCAAACAACATAATTTATTCAGATTAACTTCTCTAATTTTAGTTTCCAAAAGACAAAAAACTAGAGGCTTTTCCTTTAAAATAAAATCCCTTATCGCATTAAGCTTGGAAGGGTTATTTATTCCACGGACATTCTATACAATCAGAGTCATAAGAGATTACTTTTCCCTTTGGAGCCTTTCCTTACTGCTCCTGTTACTTTTCCGAGAGATAACCTGATCATATTGCTCCTCTTGAGAAACTCCATTCAACAAATTAACCTTCTATAGGCTTTGTTCATTTTGTATGGGATCTAGAGTTCCTCCACTTAGATTAATTCCACTTGTTTCCAGTATATTCTCCCCCTTGTTCATTAATGACTTATTTTGGTCACCCAATGGATTCTTAAGAGTTCCTTTCTACTGGTCTGAATCTGGGATATTCTCCTCATAAATGCTCTTGCCATTTATAGGAGAATTTTTATCAACCTGAACCAGTTCATAATTTTCAAATACTTGTTCTTCCTCCTCACGTTCTTTGTTGTCCTCCGAAATATACTTTTCCATACCCATCACCTCCCAATAGTTACCTTTAGTGAAGACTTTTCCTGTAGGTTTCCATTTTTTGCCTTGAGCTTTAAAAGGCAGTTTCCATTGGTAAGTTACCATAACTTTATACTCTCTAAGAGAGTGTTCATTTACCAACCTTAGGATAGGGATGTTGTCTTTCATTTCCTTAGAAATATCCATACTCACACATAACCGAGCAAATTCTACCCTTTTCCTTAACGCAGTGTTTTCATCCATACATATTGGTTTCTCTAAGTAACTAGCCAATATACTTAAACCTTGGTAGTCCAATATTATAATGGAATGTTGTGAATATTCACCCATAGAGGAATGTTCTTCATTCTGAATTTTTCTAATTCCATGCCCAATTGCAAATTTTGAAGAAATAAATGGAGTTGAGAGATGTGCATGGGCCTTCTTCAATTATCTTTTGAGCTTCCGATTTTGAAGAGAAGGAAAATATCAAGTTATCTTCCTCAGTTAGCATTACCTCCATTAGACCTATCCCTTTCCAATTTCTCTAAGTCCATGCTTGTGTCACTAGAAATGCGGGCCTTTTTTCATAAAAAAGGCAACAAGAGTAGCTTCCCATGTCCTAGCTCCTTCTTGCAGAATGTCTAAACTAGGAGTCACTATTAGCTTTCCTTCTATCTCTACAGGTGGGCTATAAACCAAGGATGAATCAGATTTATCTCCCATAACTTGTTTCTATGTCTTCCTGGTTCCTCTAGCAATGTCACCAATGGTAGGAACAAAAAGTTTGGGAGAAATGGCCGAGGTAGAGGGAGGGATAGTTGTAGAGAGGGATAGGGAAGAAGGATGATTGTAGAAGGTTGGGGAGGGGAGGAGGGTTTAGGAAAAAGATTTGGGGAGGTAGCTGTTTTAAAAGTAGTAGATAATGGTGGAAAATTAGTCTCCATTTTAAGCTTGGGAAACCAATTTAATATGTTGATGTTTTGTTTTGCAGGTCATTAAGGAAAGAGGAAAGCAGGAAAGGAAATAAATTGCTATGGAATTTAGATAGAGGATGTGGAAAGGAAGTTAGATCTAGGGTTAAGAGTGTAGATCTAGGGTTAGGGTTAAGTGTGTGGAAAGGAAGTTAGAGAGAAGCCCGAGTTTCTCTCTCATCTCTCATCACAACAATGGTCGATGTTAACTGATAATGTTATCGAGGGTAAGGTGGCTAAAAGGGGATGAAACAGAGTAGGAGCAGAGGGGATGATCTCATCCCTAGTTCATACATTTGGTAACTTGGGAATGGCTATGCACATTACATTCTTTAATTTTTAATTGGTTTTATAGGAATGGAAAAGATAAAGGTTGAAATATATTAAATGAATTTTAAAAAACCTAAAATTGAATGAATAATAAATAAATATAAGTAATTGAAATTCTTTTTTCTTCTCTTTTTTGTGCTAACTAAAACTCTCTATTCTCTCAAATTGTTATTTTATTTTATTTCAATGATTTTATATCATAATATAAGTTCATTATAGTTTTAAAATTTTATTCTTATAAGAAAAATTATATACAATTATTTAAAAATTAATTAAAAATAATTTTATTTATTTATTTATTAAATACAAAATTTTTGTTAATAATAATATATACTAGTTTAATTAATTTTTTACAAAATTAATCATATAATAATTAAATATTATTAAAAAAATTGTTACCACCATTCTTAGTATTTGATACCAAACACTAATATAATTATTAACTTCAATAATAAAAATTCGTACCAAATACATGCATAATCAATAATTTTATTACTATTCTAATTTCTAGTTTTTATTCACATTTCTAATTTTTTATTTGGATTCCTTAATTAGTGATTACTCAACGAGAGTCATTTTTGCCCTCTTATACGGGTTCGGGTTTAACCTTGTTTCCCTTAATTTGATTCACATATTTATGTATACCTTACATAAATGTATAAATAAGATTTACATAATAATATTAGAACTGATTATCCCTCTTAACTTTTCGTTCGTAACAATCCCTTGTCTTTTTCTTTCAGCATTACTTGATCGAATTGTGGGTCCTTCAGAAGGATCGGAGGATCTCAGCCGTTGTCGGGTTAACCCAAAATACTGTCCGCAGCTTAATAATACTCCTCGTCTACTTATAAAATCCAAAGACCGAATTTTTGAGCCCTTGAAAGCTAAAGCCCTGTGTCTGTACTACGAATCAAACACACACTCACCTGTGCTGAACCGTTGCGGTTTTTATGTCCAAATAACAGGTACTTCATGCCCCAAAACTCTGTTATTTTCTCTTCTTTTCGTGTTTGGTTATTAGGAAAATTTTTGAAAGATATAATTTTAGCGATTCTTTGCTTCGTATTTACTAATTGACACCGAAAAAATTTTACTGCTTGCTTATGATTGTTACACGGAGTGCATTTCGATGATTCATGCCCTGTGCTTTTTGTTAAGGAAATCTGAAAATTGAAGCAAGTAGAATTTGAGTATATTAATTACATAGCTGCTGTTGCTCTTGGTATGAGTCCTACTTTGCTTCCTAAGCATGTAGCTGCTGTCATAAAGTACCAAAAGCATCCTCTTAAAGCTCTTGAAGTATTCAATTCTGTTAAAAATGAAGATGGGTTTGCACACACGTTTATTACTTATAAGTGCATGATTGACAAGCTTGGATTTCATGGGGAGTTTGAGGCCATGGAGCGTGTGCTCATGGACATGAGGATGAATATTGATAGCAGTTTAATGGAGAAAGTATATATTGGAGTAATCAGAAGCTATGGAAAGAAAGGAAAGGTTCAGGAAGCTGTTGATTTGTTTGAGAGAATGGACTTCTATAATTGTGAACCATCCGTATTATCTTACAATGCCATTATGAATATATTGGTAGGGTACAGGTACTTCAATCAAGCCCATAAAGTTTATTTGAGAATGAAAGATAAAGGGATTAGTCCTGATGTCTGCACTTTCACAATTAGGATGAAGTCATTTTGTAGGACAAAAAGGCCCCATGCTGCCCTGAGGCTCCTTAACAATATGCCTTGTCAGGGGTGTGAACATAATGCAATTGCATATTGTACAGTTATTAGTGGGTTCTATGAAGAGAATCATCAACTTGAGGCATATGAATTGTTTAATAGAATGCTCATGTCGGGGATTTTACCTCCAATTTCTGCATTTAATAAGCTTATACATACACTGTGCAAGAAGGGGTGCACCCAAGAAGGTGAGAAACTGCTTAACAAAATTCTGAAGAAAGGAGTTTGCCCAAATTTGTTTACATGTAATGTTTTTATCCAAGGCTTCAGCAGAAAAGGAGCAGTCAATTGGGCAATCAGTTTATTGGATGGCATGACCAAGGAAGGGCTAACTCCTGATGTTGTGACTTATAACACATTAATCTGTGGATTGTGTAAAAGCAGTAAAGTTGTAGAAGCTGAAAACTATCTACATAAAATGGTTAATGAAGGTTTAGAGCCTGATAGCTTTACTTATAATACTATTATTCATGGGCATTGCAAGATGGGCATGATACAAAATGCTGAAAAAATTCTTGATGATGCGATTTTTAAGGGTTTTGTTCCTGATGAATTTACTTATTGCTCCCTTATAAGTGGTTTATGCCAGGATGGTGACACAGACCGTGCCATGGCGCTGTTTGATGACACGCTGAGGAAAGGGTTAAAACCAAGTATTGTTTTGTACAATACGCTAATTAGAGGTTTGTCTCAACAAGGACTTATTCTAGAAGCCTTGCAGCTGATGAATAAGATGCCAGAAGATGGTAGTGCCCCTGATATCTGGACATATAATATACTGATAAATGGATTGTGCAAGATGGGTTGTCTTTCTGATGCTGTTAACCTAATGAATGATGCAATTGCCAAAGGATATCCGCCAGACATTTTTACATTCAATACTTTGATCGATGGTTACTGCAAACAGTTTAAGATGGAAAAGGCAATTGACATTATTGATATCATGTGGACAAATGGTGTTACTCCTGATGTGATTACATACAACTCTGTGTTAAATGGCCTCTGCAAAGCTTCAAAGACTGAAGAAGTTATGGAGCTTTTCAATAACATGCTGGAGAAAGGGTGCATTCCTAACATCATCACATATAACATAGTTATAGAGAGCCTCTGTAAAGCTCGGAAAGTGAACAAGGCTTTGGAGTTACTTGAGGAAATAGGGAACATGGGTCTAACTCCAGATTCTGTCAGTTTTGGCACAATAATCAGTGGGTTTTGCAACAATGGGGATTTGGATGGAGCCTTCCATCTCTTTCGTAGAATGGAAGAACAGTATAAAATGTCTCATACCAGAGCTACATACAACATCATGATTAAGGGTTTCTCGGGTCAGCTGGATATGCTCATGGCAGAAAAGCTTTTCCTAGAAATGAGTGATAAAGGTTGTGCTCCAGACAGTTATACATATCGTGTCATGATTGATGGCTTCTGCAAAACAGACAACATTGTTTCAGCATACAATTTTCTCCTAGAAACGATTGAAACAGGTTTCATTCCATCACTTGCAACATTTGGCCGAGTAATAAATTGTTTGTGCCTGCAGCATAGAGTTCATCAGGCAGTAGGAATTATCCATCTTATGGTGCAGAATGGTATCGTGCCCGAGGTTGTGGGTACAATTTTTGAGGCTGATAAAAAGGTGGTTGCAGCACCTAAGATTGTAGTGGAAGATTTATTGAAGAAAAGTCACTTAACTTACTTTGCCTATGAACTTCTCTATGACGGTGTCAGGGACAAAAAACTAAAACGAAGGAATCTTCCAAATGGGCTAACATGATTCAGAAAGAGGTTTACAGTGGGCTGTTTATCAATTCCTTCGAACTTTCAGGTGTCATTTTGCACCTGCTACCATAACTTGTAAACCGGGGCTGTAAATTGAGGCTTTTCTAGCATCTCCAAGGTTATTATGCTACACCAGTTTCTGATGCATTTAGTTCGCAATGTGAGCTTGCATGCACCAGGTTGGTTCTCTTGAAGGATTAGTAATTCGATTTTTTATGTTTTCACTTCTGTTTTATATCACCTCAGAATTGAAACTTGCGGTTTGTTGATGCCACAGTGTCAAGTTAGGTCAGTTTGGAAACTTTACTAATTAATAGTGACAGTGCAAGTTTTTGTCCTCCAGGTTGGTATCCTAGAAGAAAATGACTCTTATCTTTCTATCCTTTTAATCTTTTTATAAATTGTTTTCAGCAATTCAATTTACGTTTTCTTCATGCATAGGGTCAAAGTTAGGCAGTTTAAAATTATCCAATCACGATAGAGCATGTTTGACTGGTGAGAGACATAGCGATGCAGCTAGAAATGGATAAGAAAAGGAAGCAATGACTGATGGGAGATCTTTGCAACTGTGATTTATTTTCCGTTCGTTTCCACGGTAAGCGTTTGGTACTAGAGTTCATCAGCTCCTTGTAATGGGGGAATTGGCTAATATGAACAGGAATGCCCTCATGTAAATTTATAAAATGGGTATTTGTGTACATATCTATGTCTAAACTTGTTTCTTGTCTTGTGAACTTGAGATACTAATTTTCAATCGAAATTGATAATTATAATTTGTGCATATAAAGTGCTGACTTGGTGTTCGCAATCTTTGATACTGTACTGCTTCATGAGGCCGGCAACCTCGGGCTGTGATGGTAATGAATTTGTTTCCCTTTCAATATACAAGAAATGTTATCAGCTATAAATTCTTGAAGAATCAAATCTAGAACATAGAGTTTTAGAAAATTCTGAGGAATGAGGAATCTATGAGCAAACCAAACATTTTGTTTATCACTTAAAAGATCAAACTGAAATTTATTAATACAGTAGATTTCATGGAATCAACTCCTCGGGTGTCGATGATGGTAGACCTTGTGGTGGCTAGAAAGAATTAGAAAGGGTACTTTTGCTCCCTTTCTATGACTTGTGGTCTCAGTTTCTAAAATTCCATAGCATTCTTCAACATGGCTTCTTGCTTTTAACATGCTCACTTTGAAACTTTGTGGCCTCCGTCAAAAATATTTCCAGTGCTTCGTGGGCAGAAGCTCCTATATTATTTAATTGGTTGTCCGGAGGATAAGTTTTGAAGAACTTTGGTGTGAACTGCATGAAGTATGATCCATAATCTGTTGCTAAAGTCTCTGCGAACATCTCCAGAGAAAATGCCCAACATTTTAAATTTGGCTACAGTAAGGAGCATGTATATATCAGAGAAGGATGCACATAACGCCTAAGTTTTAAAGTCAAATCATTTGACTTGTAACAGTATCACAATCAGATACAGCTGATGCCCAACGTTTTAAATTTGGCTACAGTAAGGAGCATGTATATATCAGAGAAGCATGCACATAACGCCTAAGTTTATCCCTTCAAGTTGCCATGTCATCTTATGTTAACGGTTTCTAACGATTATTTCTACACTTACAAACGACCTTGAATAATATTCAGTTTATCGCCAAATTGTAGTTTTCTTTTTCCTTTTTTTTTTTACCATTTCCAAGCTCAGTTAGCCATTTAGAACAGAAGTTTAGGGTGTGAATATAGACTTATTTTAGTCATTTTATACTTGTAATCTTTTTAACCCTATTAATATGTATATATACAAAGGTAAAGCAGATGATTAACTTAAGTAGTATTTCTCCAATCTCTCTTCATATTAACAATTTCTAAGATGGAAACTTAAAACAAAGTAGAGACAGCAAACGTGGAATTCAAAATAGAATAAACTTGCGCATTTTCTTGTTATCGGTAATCAAATTTATAAACCAATTTATATTTGAGTGTTGATATCAGCAAAAGTTGAAAGCATATGAAAGCCGGATTACTTACAGGAACGCAGTTGTGGTTGGCTAAGTAGCAGTTAGAGCTTCTACTGATAGAGGTTGGCAGATGAACTCTAACCCAACTAAGTTCCCAGCCTATGGGTATTCAAGCCACCTACCCAATCATTCTGCTTGCCTGGTCCTGGATATTGATGTACTTCTTCACGTGATGTTGACTACTTACTCGTGCAAGGGGTGCAACTTTCGGATTTAACAAGAACAATTTGTTCTCTGAAAGAGACTACATATAACTTGAGAACTTAGAAAGTGAATAGCCTTCATAGCTACTACACGAGTTTAACTATAGCTTTCTGTTTTTAGTCCTAGAATTCGATAGCATAGAGAGTAAATGGAATCAATTCGTAAGAGTTCAAATTCTGAAAATGGGGACTGAAGGAAGAAAGGATGCGTAAGTTAGATGTCTCATTGATGGCGTGCATAAATTTATTTACCGTTTTCCTTTTATTTTTTCAACTTCACATAATATTTGCGTTGAGAAATCTTCCTGAATGCCATACTAAAACATATGTCAGAGACTTACCAAGACAGGTAGCATGTATTTCACATGGAACTCCAGCCGAATTCTTTTCTAACTCCAGTACCCTTCATCAGGCATCTAACCTCTAGAACTTCCTCCCACTGACCTACATCTGCGAAGATGTTTGACAATGCAACATAAGCTCCAGCATCATAGGGCTCCAAATCCATAGCTTTTTTGGCAGCTACCCTGCCGAGGTCAACATCTCCATGCAATTTGCAAGCAGCAAGTAGTGTTCCCCAAACTAAAGCATCAGGTTCAATTGGCATACTTTGAATGAACTTTTCAGCCTCTTTTAACCCTCCAGAACGACCAATAAGGTCAACCATACACGCATAATGGCGATTATTCGGCTGAATTCCAAATTCTCTGGTCATATTATTAAAGTGAAAATAGCCATCTTCAACCAAATTGGCATGGCTGCAGGCAGATAAAACTTCAACGAATGTAACAGGATCAGGTCTGATCCCTTCTTTTCTCATATGTTCATACATTCTTAATGCTTCTTCACCTTTTCCATGTTGAGCGTAGCCTGCAATCATAGCTGTCCAGCCTATCAAGTCAGGCTCATCAATTCGATCAAATGCTTTACTGGAATCCTTAATGCTTCCATATTTAGAGTACATTGTAACAAGTGAGCTTCCAACAGAAACATCTGAATCTAAACCCATTTTTGTGACGTAGGCATGCAATTGAATCCCAACACCCAACCTGTTCAAAATAGCAACTGCTCCAAGGATGGATGCAATCATGAATGAGTCTATGGAAAAATTGGAGATTGATATTTCATGTAATAATGACAATGCTTCTTCCAACAACCCATTCTGAGCGTATCCTGAAACCAGAGCAGAGCATGAAATTTGATCTTTTTCTGGAAGCATGTCAAAGACTATTTTTGAGAACTTCAGAGCCCTGCATTTCAGGTACATTGTAACCAGTGCACTACCAACCAATGGTTCTCTGCTAATTCCAGCACGAAAAATATATCCATGAATCTCTTTACCACTTCGCAAGGAACAAAGGCCAGAGCATGCAGTGAGAATAGCAGCCAAACTCATCTGGTCTGGTCTAGTTTCTTCAGACAGCAACTCCCGAAAAAGCCCAAAAGCTTGATCTGCCAAGCCATGTTCTGCAAAACCGGCAATCATTGAGGCCAATGAAACATTGTCTCTGGTAGGAATTTCCTCAAAAACTTTGTAGGAGTCCTTTATAGTTCCACACTTTGAGTACATTGTGAAAAGAGAACTACCAATGGAAAGATCAAAGACAAATCCGGTTTTAAGAGTGTAGCAATGGAGTTGTCTCCCTAACCTCAAGGAATCTATGACACTAAACACACTTGAATAGCAAGCTTGATCCGGTTTCAGACCCTCCTTTATCATTGTCCAAAACAATTTTATGGCCCTCTGGGGATGGTAATTCTGAGCAAAAGAAGAAATCATGACTGCCCATGGCCCAGTATTCTTGATATCAGTCCTTTCTTTAAACACTGCCTCTGACAAATCAATGGCACCTATTTTTGAATACATATTAATCACAGTAGCTTCCACCACTGGATCCAAACAGAATCCAGCTTTTAAAATCCAGCTATGAATTTGAATTGCCTCATTGATCATGCCTGGCTTAGCACAAGATGTAACTACAGTTGTTGCTGTGAAGTTGTTTATTTCCCCTCCCATTTTTCTCATATCTTTGAAAATTTTGAGAGCAGAGATGGAGTCATCATTCTTAACAAAACCCGCTATAATGGCAGTCCACGAAACCACATTGCGGACTGCCATTCTAGAAAATTCTTGGACAGCTTCAACAATATCCCCACATTTTGCATACAGATCAACTATGGCAGTTCCCACAAAAACATCCTTCACGCAGCATTTAATAACCCACGCTTGAACTCCTTTTCCAGTCTCAATTTCTCCAAGAGCGGCACAGGCAGTCAAAATGCTTGAAAAGGTGAAACTGTTTGGGACCAAAAACCTTCGACACATTTGACCAAACAATTCCAAAGCAACCCAATTTTCCTGATTCCTAACAGCCCCAGAGATGATGGAATTCCAACAAACCACATTCCCACAAGAGACATCATTAAACACCCGCAAAGCACAATCAAAATTACCACTTTTGGAGAATACATCCATGATCCCTGTCCTAAGATAACCATTCGAATAAAATCCATTTTTGATTGCAAGAGAATATAGCTGTTCACTGAAAACACACGCCTGCAAATTAGCACAAGAGGAAAGGACACTCCCATAGGTGATCTCGTTGGCCTCAACACCTAAAATACGCATCCTACAAAAGGTTCTTAGCGAATCCTCGAATTTCAATGTATTGTTATAACCTGAAATCATAATATTCCAAGAAATCGCATTTGGTTGAGGAATTCTGTCAAACAACTTGGCCGCATTAAACATATCACCAGACTTACAATACCAATCAAGTAAAAAGTTAGAAAGGAACATATTACATTCAAATAATGCAGTTTTAAGCAAATGGGAATGCAAGATTTCTGTGTTCTCGATGGTACAGGGAGCGGTTCTGGAGTAAACACTGAAGACGTGAAAAGGGTCAAGCGAAGAATTAGGAAAGTGGTGTTCATGTTTTATGGGTTCAATTAAAGGCGGGTCTTTGAGAAGAGCTAGTGATGAGATAAGTCTGCAAAGGGAGAGTGACAGCAGTTTAGTTTGAAGCTTGGCGATGAGAGAAATCATTTGCGCTGTCGCCGAGAAGAAGTATGAGAAAGTAGTTTTGAGATGGCGGGAACTCCAGAAAACTTTCATTGTGAGAATAAAATTTTCGAACTCAGTTTTTTGTAAAGTCAAGATGGCCGAGTTGGTCTAAGGCGCCAGTTTCAGGTACTGGTCCGAAAGGGCATGGGTTCGAATCCCATTCTTGACAGTGGTTTACGATTCGACCTTTTTGTTTCTAGAAAACTTCTTTTCGCTTTTGTTTATGGACAAAAGCTGACGGTAATGGGCCTTCTTTTCTAACAAGGAATTCACGTTGGACACTGCTAAACAAAATATGGTTTTTGTCATGAAAAAATCTTTCTTTCGATTTTTAATTTGACAAATATTAATGATAGTCAAAAATAACAATATATAAAAAAAAGATGTATAAGCAGATGATCATCGATTATATCATAATAAAATCTGGAATCCTGACCAATGTTAAATATGTATGCTAGGACTTTCAAATGTCGACATATAATCTTTTCCAAAGTTCATGGAATTACGTACTTGGTAGAAACTGTTAGAATTCAACCGTGATCGAATCACAAGCGTAGTGGAAAATAAAATTTTACGGATTCCGAGCAAATCCCGATAATTGAATAAATTTAAATAAAACATAAAACGATTTAGAAATCGTACCTTGTTCGCTTTCCTGTCGAAAAAACTTTTAAAAATTTTTCCGATTGATCAATCACAAGCTTTTCAGATGTCCAACCTCTAATAGTATCCACAGAGCAATTCTCAATTGATTTGAGAGGAAGAAAACAAAAAGTACTAGCTTCTAAAAAGCTCTTCTCTTTAAATAAAAAAATCATAGGAGTCTTTTATTAAAATTAAATTTCTTTAATTATAATTAAAATCAAATTTTAATTATAATTCATTTAATTTTAATAAAATCAAATATCTCATCTTTGATCCCTAAAGTTTC
>JAOTJB010000007.1:22819000-22835203 GCA_027123815.1 Erythroxylum minutifolium | reverse complement strand
CTACACTTAGACACAATCATGTTTTATAAATACCTGTGTAAACTTCAGAATAATATACAACAAAAACATTCTTCTATTCTATACTACTCTTTCGTAGTATCAGAGCCCACACCAAAATTTCTTTATTGTATACACGAGTTTCTCTAAACACTCACTCTTCCACCATCACCAACACCCACACCTAAACTTT
Source organism: Erythroxylum minutifolium (assembly GCA_027123815.1). Taxonomy (NCBI): domain Eukaryota; kingdom Viridiplantae; phylum Streptophyta; class Magnoliopsida; order Malpighiales; family Erythroxylaceae; genus Erythroxylum; species Erythroxylum minutifolium. The sequence continues at coordinate 22,835,013 of JAOTJB010000007.1, read as the reverse complement.
TTTTTCCCTTCTATACATAAGTTTGTCTAAACACTCAGTTTTTCACTATCACCAACAATATGTTTGAAACACAACCCAACTCTTACCTTCACACGGAATCCCAACAACCAGAGCACAACCTCGTAAATATGATCTTATCTAACTTATTAAAACCATTTCCCTTACCAAACATTACAAATTTTATAACCACAATCCTAGATAATTCCAACTACCTAGTCTGGAGGAATCAAGTGAAAACAATCTTGCGTACATGCGACTTGGTCACATTGAGGGCACCCTCTCTGCCCCACCAAAGATCAACACCACATCGTCTTCGTCAACTTTTGTCTCCCCAGAATACTTAAAGTGGGACAAAAAAGACGGATTAGTGTATTGTGCCCTTACTGCTACCTTGTCACCTGTAGTGTCTTATCTGGCACTTGGATGTACCACTGCTCACCAGCTGTGGACTCGACTGGAGACTTATTTCTTGTAGGAGACAACAGCCCGACGTTCTTTTCTTCGTTGCCGATCACACCAAAGGAAAGGAAACTCCTCCATCTCCGAATATCTCACAGATCTATCGTCTATAGCGCAGGATCTTACTACCATTGGCGACACAGTTCCAAATGAAGATCTTGTTGTCCTCGCTATCACCAGCCTACCAGCTGACTACGAAGTCTTTGTCACCGTCATCGAGAATCACGAGATTCCGCCGTCCTTCACTGAGCTCCGCGCAAAACTACTTCTGCATGAACAACGACTAACGTTGCACCATGCACCCGCCTTTCCTGCTCTCGATGCTGCCTTCGCTATAGGCACCACCAACTGAAACTTTGGACAAGGAGGATGATGACACATCCATCCTTCTTCACACTTCTACAACCCTAATCACCTAAATGTTCCTAAATCTAATAACCCAGATGTTGGACTAGCATTAAACAATCTTTCGGCCCACAATACCGACCCAGCCCACTCCAATGCCTATCAAACCCACCAGCCACACTTCCCACACTATCCAGCCCAATCTAAACCCCACACCTTAACCCAAAACTAACATTCTTAGCCCAACCCCACTACAAGGTCCAACTACCACAATACCACCTACTTGTCAAATATGCTAAAAAAAGGACATATTGTAGTTACATGTTGTTTTCGATACACCAATTCCAGAAATGCTTAACTATACCCTGACCTAAATACTTTTCACAATGCCTTTTCTGCAGTGAGCTTAAATGATCTACCAAATAATACAAATCTCACCAGTAGTAATATAGATGAATGGCTTCCCAACACTAATGACTCTGCCCACATAACGTTTGATCTACAACTTCTCGACATCACTGCACCTTACAATGGAACAAAACAAGTGATTGTTAGTAATGGAAATATTCTTCCTATAACTTCCACTGGCACCTGCACAATTACAAATAACCCAAAAATGCTTTATTTTAGGAATGCTCTGCTTGTTCCACAAATTACTGTCAATCTTCTATCTGTTGGTAAATTTGTCACTGATAACTACTGTTCAATTGAATTTAATCCTTTTGGTTATGTTGTGAAGGATCTAGAAAGTAGGACACCACTTCTCAAGGGTAATATCCATGACAATCTCTATCCAATGCGGATTCCTCGCACACTTCTCAACCTATTTGCCTTTACTGCTCATACAGTACCTTCTGACATTTGGCATCAAAGACTTGGTCATCCCTGTCACACTCCAATCTCTAGTCTGTTTCGAAGTCTCTGTAATGAACCTTATGTAATAAAACCTTGTACTTCATGTCTTCAAGGTAAAAGTACTAGATTCCTTTTTCTTCGTCCTCACGAATATCAGCTGCTCCATTACGGCTTATTCATTGTGATATTTGGAGCCCCTCTCCAACTTTATCCTTTTTTGGTTCTTGATACTTTATCATTTTTGTTGACGACTATAGCCGTTTCGTGTGGATATACCCATTAACCTAAAAATCACAAGCCCTTGATCAATTTCAAAGGTTTAAAACCACTCAAGAAGATCTGCTTTCCATAAAGATCAAAGTATTACAAACAGAACCTGAACTAGTTAAAGGACCTTTTGCCCAGTACACATCTACTCATGGCATAATCAACTGAATTTTTTGTCCACACACACCCCAAGAAAATAGTGTCGCTGAATATCAAATTCGACACATCACTGAAACAGGCCTTACCCTACTCCTCCATGCATCACTACCAAAAACCTTTTGGTTTGAAGCCTTTTCAATCGTAGTCTATCTAATTAATCTTCTTCCTATACCAGTGCTTATCCATAACTCACCTTACGAATTTTTATTCTTTACCAAACCCAATCTCACTCACCTCAGAGTTTTTGGATGTCCCTGGTTCCCATTCCTTGGCTCAACATGGTCTGATAAGCTCACTCCTAAGTCTAAACAATGCATATTTCTTGGATACTCTCCCCAACATAAGGGTTATCGCTATCTTGATCCTACCACAAATAAAATCCATCTCTCTCGACATGTTCGTTTCATTAAGACCCAATTTCCATACAAAGACCTTACCAATCGACCATCTCTATTACATCCACCTCCTACAATAACCATACCTTTACCACTATACACCTCTCCATCATCTACTCCACCGCAATTACACCATCAATCATAACCATAACCACCCTTAACCACCCAACAATCTCAGCATACCCATCATCCTATGGCAACCTGCACTCGCACAAATACCTGAAAACCAAGAACCTTTCAAAACTATGTTACCTTTCATATCGTTAACTCCTCACCCGATCCTCCTGACCCTACTTGTTATACACAGGCAAAATAATTCTCCCATTGGTGTTAGGCTATGTCTGATGAAATTCAAGCTCTCTATCGAACTAAAACCTGGACTCTTATCCCATCACCAACTAATGTCAATATAGTAGGGTGCAAATAGGTCTTTTGAACCAAAAGAAAACTTGATGGGACACTAGACCGTTACAAAGCCCGCCTAGTCGCAAAGGGATATCGCCAATCACTAGGTATTGACTACACTGATACCTTCAGTCCTGTGACTAAACCAACATCCATTCGTATTATCCTCACCATTGCTCTCTCTAATTCTTAGCCAATATGCCAATTGGACGTCAACAATGCATTCCTACATGGAAATCTCCACAAACCTGTTTACATGCTCCAACCACATGGTTTTGTTGATCCCCAAAATCCTAGTCATGTCTGTCGTCTACATAAGGCTCTTTATGATCTAAACAAGCCCCCCGTACCTGGTTTCATTGCCTAAGTCAAAAGCTTATAGAATTCAACTTTATACCCTCCAAATTTGATACCTCTCTCTTCATTCACATCACTTCAACTAATACAACCTTCCTTTTAGTCTATGTGGATGATATCTTGGTTAGTAGCTCCTCCCAATCCTTCATTACCACTCTAATCAAGAACCTACATGATACCTTCTCCATAAAAGATCTTGGTCCTCTTCATTACTTTCTTGGAATTGAAGTCACCACCACACCAGATGGCCTACTCCTCATCCAAACTAAATACACCAAAGACCTCCTCACTCGCACCAATCTTGATCAATCTAAACCTACATCAACTCCCATGACACCCACCCTACCCCTTTCCAAAAATCATGGCATATCACTATGAGACGCAACTTAATATTGAAGCACTGTTGGCGCTCTACAGTATCTTTGCATCACCCATCCTAATATCTAGTTTTTTGTTCCATTTCCCTACAGATGTTCACTAGACAGCTGTCAAACGTATCCTTTGGTATCTGCAATCTATTATCTCTTATGGCTTGCACTTTAAACGATCACCAAATCTTACTCTTACATCTTATTCTTATGCTGATTGGGCTGACTGCTTTGATGACCGTCACTCTACCTCTGGCTATTGCATCTATTTAGGTTCAAATCTGATCTGATCTTGGAGTGCCAAGAAACAACTAACGGTTGCTCGCTCTAGTACTGAAGCAGAATATCAACATATTGCTCATGCGTTCGTCGAACTATGCTGGAATACATTCTTACTAAATGAAATTGGCTTTTCCAACTTAAAGCCAACCTTGTGGTGTGATAACCTTAGTGCTAGATTTCTCACTACAGATCCAGTTGCTTATGCTCGTACCAAACATATTGAAATTGATATTCATTTCGTTTGTGATTTGGTAGCTAAGAAAGCTATGTTCATAAGACATATTTCAGCTAAAGACCAAATTGCTGATGTCATGACCAAACCTCTTCCCTCAATATCATTTCATCAACTCAGACACAAGCTCACTGTTTCTTCATCCATAAGCTTAGGGGGTATGATAACGTATGCAAGTATTCAGACATGATTCAAGCTCCATAAATTCAGCTCTAAATTCACTGTAATTATATTAGCATAATCTTAACATTGTATTAAATGTATTTCTATACTTAGACACAATCAAGTTGTATAAATACCTGTGTCAACTTCAAAATAATATACAAAAAAAACATTCTTCTGTACTACTCTTTCAATAATAAATACATTTAAAAGTAAAGATAAATATAATAGCAAAACCTAAACATTATGCAGAGATACCATTTTATTTGTGAGGGCTTGTATATTAACGGAACATACGATTATCTATTAGACTCTCAATTTTCCTTGGCCTGGGTAGATATATCATTTTATTTATCAGGGCTGACATTTATATGTTTTTAAAAAATCCATTTCAACAACTAAAAAGCAACATTTACATTTTTTAGAATATAATTATTATATTTTTGGTACATAAATCTCCATAAGTTCATTATCCTATGCACATATTAAGATTCTAGAATTCTAATTATTAATTATTGCATTACAAACATGTAACATAAACATATCCTATCTTAATTTCATGGATAAGATTGAACAGTCAATTCTTTTTTTTTCATTCGGGTTCATTTAAATAATTAGCTATTCTTCATAATTTTAAAGGCTCTATTTGTTCTTCTTTTCAAAGTTTCTTGCGAATGCCATTGCATGGAAGCTGATGGTGCCCATGCCTACACCTTGGCTTGACCCTAAATCGGTTCAGCAAATTTGACTCTTTCAAAGTGAAAAAATTTGCAATTTTATAAAACTAAGCTATGGGAATTTGAAGCACATATTCAAGTCTCCTTTCTCACTCTTTTAAATGAAATGAGGCAATTTGTAGAATTGTAATACAGACACACACAGACACACACACACACATGTACCTTCAGATTACAAGTGATATAGTTTAATTATTTAAAATACATAAATTCTTTAATAATATAACCATGGATGAATTTCATAAAGTGTCCATCTTGCATAAATAAAGTTTAGCAATGATTAAAGAGATTATAGGAAAAGGGCAGTTCACTTGACTATTAACGAGGAGTAAAGTTATGACCAAAACTTCTTTTTCTTCTTCTTCTTGTTATTATTATTAAAAATCAAACTTTTAATCCATTTGATTAATGTCATATTCATATTTACAGGTTTGAAATTGAACATTATTTATAACATGAAATTTTAAATAAATTTATTCAAAATCAGAAAAGAAAATTTGGTCCACTAAAATAATAAATGAACAATACAGTAATGATCACCATGATAATAAAACAAAATTTACCTATTTCCTGTGATCTATTATCCACTTTTAATATTTAGTGAAAAAAACCAATTTAGAAAATAATTTCTCTTTTTACAAAGTAAACAATTACCAAAAGCAATAAAATTTTAATATATTCACATTTTAACAAATCGTTGTAGACAAGCTCATATAGTTTTCAAAAAAGATGAAGAGAAAAGATTTAAGTAAGAGCATATATAAATCCGTAATTTTACAGGATATGATGTACTTAATTGGCCATTACAAAGAAGCGTGACCATCTTATGTTTCTTTCATTTTCTGCATCGACAAAAATAAATGTAGAAAGGGCTTTCTTGAGAAGTCAATTTTCATCAAGTAAAATCTTATCTTAACGAAGCATGCTTACGTTCGTTGAATTGCGGTAGCACCGCAAGACAAAGCTAAAGCACACATCACAAGTATCAATGGGTGCAAACCCCTCGAGGTAAGCGGTAAACTCCATAGTATGTTAGATATAAATGCCAAAGTAATTTAGAAGGCTTAAAAATTACTTTTTACTGCCACTTGATAGATGGAACACATGCATTAAAGAGGATAAGAGTAAATTAGGGTTTTGTTTTTCTTTTCGGTGCCACTGCCACCTCGATGATGCCCATAATGAATGCTCCAAAGAGGATAGAGAGAGTGTATGTGATAGAGGTTTAGCAGTATAGCTGACTTTTGGCAAGGAATGAGCTGTCCGTTTTGACTCTAAGGAAGCAAACACTTTTACCTCTCCTCTGGTCAGCATAAAAATCATCATGGTCTCTCTTCTATATGTATATATATGGAGACAAGCCAAACCCTCTAAGTGGACGCTTGTCTCTGCATCTCAAAGAAGGGAAAAAGAGATTGGAGTCTATTTAGATATACATACACCTAGCTACCTACAAGGCCCTTTTTGTTGATCACTCTTCAAGATTCAAGAGAGAGCTGGATAACATGGGGAGACCACCTTGCTGTGACAAAGTAGGTGTGAAGAAAGGGCCATGGACACCAGAAGAAGATATCATCTTGGTTTCTTACATTCAAGAACATGGACCTGGGAACTGGAGATCAGTTCCTACTAATACAGGTATAGACTTTAAAGTTGCTTAGCTTTATCTTTCTCTCTAAAGAGTCGCGGGGTTATGTTCCCTTGTTTCTAAGTTATTCAACTTAATTCTCGTCTTCCGCATAGAAGGTTAAATGTTTCTGCTCTCTTTCCTGAGGTAGTGCCAATTTTGTTTAAATGTTTTCACTCTTCTGATTTTGTTATTTTCTTTATGGGTTTGTTTTGATCATTAAAGTGGTGTATTTATTGCCCTGCGCCGCTTTGTACTGCCACTTTGATTTTATTTTTTCTATTTTCTTTCAGGCACAATAGCACAGATGTAGGTTTAGATTCGTTTCTCTGTGCAGGTTCAGCTTTAATTCTCGATTTCTCACTTTCTCGCCTTTTTCAGGTTTGCTAAGATGCAGCAAAAGTTGCAGGCTCAGATGGACTAATTATCTTCGACCAGGAATTAAGCGTGGCAATTTCACCGATCATGAAGAGAAGATGATAATCCATCTCCAAGCTCTTTTGGGCAACAGGTAAAATCATCTCTCTCTCTCTCAGGATTGTTAAGAAATAAGATCTTAGTATAATCCCAGTGGAGAGATTCTGTTTTAATTAAATAACATATGTGCCACAAAAAGATTCTGAGATACTAAACAATTGTTCATTTGTTTGATTAATTTGCATTGGGATATGGAGGCAAGATTACTTGGTACTTGGGAGATAAATCAAGGTTTTGTGTTGATGCAGATGGGCGGCCATAGCCTCTTATCTTCCACAGAGAACTGATAACGACATAAAGAATTACTGGAACACCCACTTGAAAAAGAAGCTGAAAAAGCTCCAAGATGGCCAAAATCAAGATGGGTTCTCTGCTTCACAGCCAAAGGGACAGTGGGAGAGGAGGCTTCAAACTGATATTCGCTTGGCTAAACAAGCCCTTTGTGAGGCTCTGTCTCTTGACAAACCACGCTCATCACCTGAATCAAAGCCATCTACTGCTGAGCCTCAGACTAGACAATTTCAATCACAAGCATCCACTTATGCGTCAAGCGCTGAAAACATTGCCAAATTGCTTGAGAACTGGATGAAAAATACGCCAAAACCGGCACAGACTAACTCAGACACCACCCAAAGTTCTTTAAACAATACCCTGGGCGCTAATTCCAGCTCTAGCGACGGAGCACACAGTGCAAGTACTCCTGAGGGCTTTGACTCGCTGTTTAGCTTCAACTCCTCAAATTCTGACGTCACTCAGTCCATGGACGAGAATACCAATTTGACACCAGAAAATGGGCTTTTCCAAGACGAAAGCAAGCCAAGCATGGAAGTTCATGTCCCTCTCTCATTGTTGGAGAAGTGGCTGTTTGATGAGAGTGCAGCTCAGGCTCAGGACGACCTAATAAATATGTCTATAGATGATAGTGCTGGGTTGTTCTAGGTAGCAGAAAAGAGCTGATGAAGTTGATGTTTACTAGGAGTTTCCTTCTTTGTTCAATTTTCTTTTTGGTTCTATATAATCAGTATAGTCTTTAGGTCTTGTGCTGGTGAAACTCGTTCATAAGCAGCCCACAAGGATAGGATAATCCACCTTAGTGGAACTACCAGAAAGTGTAAATTAAGAGTAAATCTCTAAGCAAAAGCTGTGGTCTGAACAGGATTGTCAATATTGGCTTCTTGTTGGAACTTCCGATCGTTGCATTTTGTGCGTAGTCTTCTCGGTGTCTGTATCTGAAGGATCAGTGTTAGGGTTGACTTTTGTACAAGCCAGAAAAATTATAAATACGAAATCTATCTTCTCTTTCTCCATTTCCATTTCAGTTCTTTCTTATGGGCAACAAATAATACCATTGAAGCTTTCATCAGGTTACTTCTCCTCTTTCTAGTCTCCTGAGGAAGCCGGTGCATCGATCAGCACTTACTTAATTCTAGCATAAAATGCATTAATACATGCCTTGCCGAAATATGGACAGAAATTGACTTAAACCGGGACCAATTTTTTTAAATGTCCAGTTGTAAGGGCCAGTTATCTGGAGCCATTATTTCAAGTTTGGGTTCAATTAATGCCTTGGGGCACATTGCACTGTCGGCAAAATTGCTTATTTACAATCATATAGAGCAAATGGACTTCCTACGTTGACACTCAAAGAGGATCCTTAACTTGTACTGTAAGAGCCGTGTTTATACATAATAAAATCTCCCCTTCTCATCCATTACCAATAAGTGCCCTATCCTCATCTATTCTTCCTCCTTTCTCCAAAATGTTTAGCAAGTAAAATTTATAATCTTTTAGTAAATGCTGAATTTTATACTTTATATGTGTGTGTGTGTAGATTATGATTGAATGCACCAAAATATTAAAGTGAATTCTTTGGAATTATAGAGAAATTTGAGGACCCAATTATATTATATTATATACATATGCCAACAATACAACTGATAGTGATGGTCTTAATTTTGATGATGAATACAACATAAATGTAACATTAGTATTGCTGCAAATCCATAGCATTTTTTTGTGACGGACTCTCAGGGCAGACCGGAGGGCTTTTGTTTCATGGTCACCCTTGACATTCATGGTCAGTGTCACAATCCTTTTACTTTACGGAGCACAGACGCTCTTGCTATCAGCTATAACAATTTTGCATATATAGTTATCAAGTGCTAGTATAAATTAGGTTTCAAATTATTTTTAAAATATAAAATAAATTTATACACATACATCTGAGATACAACGCAGGAAAGTAAGAAGAATCCAATTCTTGAAATTATAAATATAACTTTTCTTTTAGCATTATTGAAGTTTTATTCTAAGGAAACAATTACAAATGTTAAGATATATGTTATTATATCTTATTATGTAATTTTGGGCATTATTTGAAATTGGGCTTAGTTGGACATACTTGAAATTTTGTATTCTATCTTATGTGGGACTCTTTTAAGATAAGATTGAATAGGTTTAAAATTCTAATCATGATATAATTTAATTGATAGCTTATTTTGGCAATGATAGTTATCTAAGGTAGCTGAATCATTGGAGATTTGATTGATTATTTTGCAGCTGGATTGTTGCTGTGGCATGTGAGTTTTATGGTTGTATTATTATTGTTTTGGGTGTTGTATTATTATTGGTTTGGGTGTATATACGATGGGGATCTTGTGACTTGATAACTGGGATTTTTGGGCTATCTTGGATCAAGTTTAGTAGCTGATTTTACCGTGATTGTTATTCAATTTGGTACCTACGTTTTTTTTCCTGATTTTTAATGATCATTGTTGGACTGTTTTCATCGTTGAGTGTATGTAATTGGACAACTGTTTTTCTCTAGTAAGTGTGTGATTTTTGTTGGGCTAACTGAGTGTTGATCGTGTGTGTTTTTTGTGACTGTCAATAGTGGTGAAAAACTCCAACAACCTTTGTAGATTTTGCAGTTCCAATATTTGTACCGTTTCGGTGAAGAAACATTTATCTTGTTGGTGATTTTTTTGATGTTGTGTGTGAGATGTTGGGGTGATAATATTGAAAGACTGCAGCATATTTCTTAGTGGACAACTTCTGATCTTTCATTAAAGAAGCTGGAATTATTAGGGGAGTTGTTCTTTTTATCTCAAGTGTATTTGTTTATGTCCTTTATTGTTTTAATCACTTGAACTATTTATTTCTTATCTTTATTGTTAAACATTGTTGAGAAAACCTTCTATTAAGGTTAGCACGAGTTGGTCATGTTATTGGGAGTAATTTACTTTTACAGGTTATAAGGACGAAAGATAGTGTTAAGGGTTGAGTGGGTTGAATCAGTAAAGCCTTGTATAAAACTATTGTTATTAGTGAAAGTATTAAGCTGAGTGAGGGTCTCGCAGATGTTAACAAGATGTGCCAAATTGCATTAACATATTTTGGTGTTGATTTGTTATTTTGTATTTGATTCTTTTTTTATTTGCCAGAAAGCCTATAATTTTTGTGACTGAATCATAATTTGCGCAAAACTTATACTATTTGAGATTTTCAATTGGTATCAGAGCACCAAATCAAGACTTGGTAGTTTGTGCAAATCCGTTTTTCACAATTATGGCTACAAGAGAAGGGGCATTAATCACCTGGCCACCGTTGCTAGACGATTCCAATTATTCTGCATGGAAATTATAGAAGAGAGTATTCATTCAGGCACAAGGAACAAAAGTATAGAACTCAGTTTTAAATGACTGGACACATCCAATGAGGATTGATGAAAAGAGAGAAGTAGTGTTTAAAGATGCATCTGAGTGGATAGGGGTTGAAAAGAAAAAGCGCTTCAAAATTCTCATGCCATACACGTCATCTTCAGTGCAGTTCATGAAGGTCTTTTTTTTTCATGATATCAGCTTGTGAATCGACAAAAGAAGCGTGAGATACTTTGCAAACTGTAAATGAGGGATCAAAATCTGTGATAGTTTTGAAACTTCAGATGTTGGCTGTGAGATTTGAAGAGCTAAAGATGGATGAAAGTAAAACTATTAGAGACTTCCATGAGAGAATGTGTGACATAGCAAACCAAGCACATCAACTTAGGAAGAAGTATTCTAATATGAAACTTGTTAAGAAAACATTGAGATTATTGCCTTCAAGATTTATACCAAAAATTATAGCAATCGAAGAAGTTCATGGTATTAATAAATTGTCTTTGGACAAGGTAATTGATATTCTTACTAACTTTGAGATGAATTTGTTAAGGGATAAACGAGAGAAGAACAAATGACTGACATTGCAAGCTAAAATTGGTAAAGCCATGAATGACATAGCAGATTAATCGTATGAGAATGAGGATGTGGTGTCATTGACAAAAATTTCAGTAAGTGGTTAAAGAAAGTGAAGAAGGACAGACCCGAGTTTAGGCAAAATGGTGGGAGCTCATCAAATAGTAACTTCAAATAACAAGCTAAAACTCAAAAGGGTGAAAGAAAAGTGAAGAAAATTCAATGTCATGAGTTTCAAGACTTCGGCCATATGCAAGCAGAATGTGCTAACACTTTGAAGAAGAGAAAAGGGAAGTCTACAAGCATATGGAGTGAGAATGAATTCGAAGGTGAGTATGGTAGTGAAGAATAATTTCTAAGTAGTATTGCGTTAGTTACTTTATACAACAAAAGTCTAGTTGTGTATTTAACAGCAACCAAGAAGGAAGAAACTGATGATAAAATCGCGGATAAAATTGTCCAAAATTTTGGGAAAAACATAGATTGATCAGCTTAAAGTTTAATTTCAGATTATAAAAGCAATTCAGATGACAAAATGGAGGATATTTACGAAGCCTATGAATTAATATATGCAAAATGGGTGCAAAAATGCAAGAAGAATGAAAAGCTAAAGAAGTGAAACTCCTTTATAAAGAACATCATTCAAGATTTAGAGAATAAGTTATTATCTATAATAAATGAGCTTGATGAAACTAAATTGAAGCTGGTCAGTACATAAATCTATGACATCAAAAGCTTAGCTACGTCAATTATGAACTTATTAGCAAATTGAATAAATTTCAAGTTGTGAGAGGTTTATCCATAATAAACAAAGAGGATAAGGTGGCATATAGTGCATGTCAAATGGGTAAACAGACGAGAATGCCACATAAAAAGGTTAGACACGTTACATCCTCATGTATATTGGAATTAATTCACATAGACTTGGTTGGTCCAACATAACATGCTAACATTGGTGGAATGAGATATTTTTTGACTTGTGTTGATGATTATTCTAGATACACTTGGGTATCGTTCTTGAAAGAAAAATCAAATGCATTTAAAACTTTTAAAATCCTATTTGTGCAGGTTATGAATTTGAAAAATATGACAGTATTAAGAATATGATCAGATCATGAAAGAGAATTTGAGAATGCTAGCTTTAATGATTTCCGTAATAAACACGGTATCATACAAGAATTTTCAACACCCAAAACTCCATAACAATATGGAGTTGTAGACATGAAGAATCATACCCTTCAAGAAATGGCCAGATCTACGTTGAATGAAAGAAAATTGTCAGTGCTATTTTGGGCTTAAGCAGTGAACATTGCATGTTACATGTGTAATAGAGTTCATCTCAGAAGTTTCTTGAACAAGACATCTTATGAACTTTGGAAGGGAAACAAATTAGATATAAGTTACTTTCATGTTTTTGGTAGCAAGTGCTACATTTTTAGAGATCGGAAACAACTTGAAAAATTGAAAGCAAGAGTGGTGTAGGAATCTTTCTTGGATATTCAATCTATAGTAAAGTATACCAAGTGTTCAACCAAATAACTAAGAAAGTGATGGAATCCATAAATGTCGTGATAAATGATACATCTTAATTAAACGATAAAGTGACAGAAGAGAACTTGCAAAACCAGCCTTGCGAATTAGCTCAAACATGCAATAGACACGAACTAACAACTGCCTAGATTTGTAGTTAGTTGTTGCTAATGAAGAAATTGTCCAAATAGAGGAGCTGTCAGTTGCTTCGGTTGATGAAACTACCAAGACACTTAATACGGAAATAATTCCCATGAATAATCAAAGTCGAAAGAAAATGATTTAAACAGGGATTCTCCTTCACGGATAGAAGTAGTCATTTGATTGAGAACATAATTGGAGAAGTCAGTGAGAAAAGAAAAAAAATGGAAATAAAAGAGTAGATTATCGAGAACCCGTGGGACTTTTATATTACACCTCTTCATTTGAGCCTAAAAATGTTAAAGAAGCCTTACAAGATGAGTTTTGGACAGCAACTATGCAAGAAGAATTGAATCAATTTCCTCATAATGACGTCAAGAATTTTTGCCAAGACCATCTGATGTGAATGTGATCAGAACAAAATGGGTGTTTTGTAATAAAATTGATGAAAAAGGCCATGTGACTAGAAATAAAACAAGTTTTGTGGCTCAAGGTTATTCTCAGATTGAAGGAATAAATTTTGACAAAACTTTTGCACCAGTGGCAAGACTTGAGTCGATTAGTCTACTTTTGAGTATAACGTGACTAAAAGGATTCAAGCTCTAGCAAATGGATGTGAAAAGTGCATTCTTAAATGGGTTTATACAAGAAGAGGTATATGTTGAGCAGCCTAAAGGTTTTATTGATTTAATCCATGTTGATATTTGGGAGCCATTTTCTCTTGCTTCAATTTATAAGTATCGTTATTTTTTTACTATTGCAAATGATAAACCATATTTGTTTGGGTTTTCCAGTGAAGCTTAAATAGGAGACCAAGACATTATTAAAATTTTTTTTGCCTTTGTTAAAAATCAATGTTTAGTTTGTGTGAAATGTATTAGATATGGTAATGGTAGAGAATTTTCTCGGTTAGACTATTATAATTCATATGGTATTTTTACACCAAATTTCTTACCTTTACAAACCTAAACATAATAGTTTTGATAAGTGTAAACATCACCATAATGTAACAGTTGCTCGAGCTCTTAGATTTCAAAATTCACTTCCACTGAAATTTTAGAATGAATATGCTTTACATTAAGTACATTTAATCAATTGTATTCCCAATCCTGTTTTGAATAATCAATCACCTTTATCAAGTTTTATTTGCTAAACCTCTTGCTTTTAATCATCTAAAAGTTTTTGGATGTCAATGTTATGCTATAAAAACATAATAAGGGCAAATTTGATTCTAAATCAACAAAATGTGTTTTCATAGGTTATCTAGCAAGTGTCAAAGGTTTTAGGCTTTATAATCCTAAGTCTCAAGAAGTTTTTATTTTATTAATGTTATATTCTATGAGCATTTATTTCCTTTTCAAGAGAACCTAATATTCACTCATTAATTGATATTGTTTTACTTAATGTTTTTGAGAACATATTTCTCTTCCTAGTTTTTCTGCAAGTACTACTGATATTGACTCCTATTTTAGGCTAGTCTAGTTTATTCTCTTACTTTAAAGGATATTGATCAATCAATATCTACTGAACCAAAACTAGAAGAAGAAGTACTAGACCTTCAAACTTACCTTCTTATCTCAAAGTTATTATGTTCTTATATTAAGAACGACTACAACTTCTCCATATTCTATCATGAATTTGTTTATAGTGTGTTTGCAATCACTAAACCAGAGTCTTATTATAAGGTTGTCAAATTTCAATGCTAAAGACAAGCAATGAAAACAAAGATATAAACATTGGAAGCTAATAATACTTAGAGCATTGTAACATTACCTCCTTCAAAGGTCTATATTGGCTATAAATGGGTCTTTAAAGTGAAACATAATTCTGATGGCACCATTGAAAGATACAAGGTGAGGCTAGTAGCTAAAGTCTTTACACATCAATCAAGAGTTAATTATTTTGATACATTCTCCCCAGTTACTAACACGAATACCTTGTATATTTTACTTGTTGTAGCTACTGCTAAAAATTGGTTTTTACATTTGCTGGACATAAACAATGCTTTTTTGTAGGGTAACTTATCCGAGAAAGTGTATATGAAACTATAATCTAGTTTTGGGAATTATATTCCTAATCCAATTTTCAAGATAAAAAAAGTCTTTATGGACTTAATTAGGTTAATCGTAAATGGAATGAAAAGTTTATTATGGCCTTAATTAGGTAGGGATATGTTATAGCTCAGTCTGATTCCTCTTTATTCTTAAGGACTACCATTGATTCTTTCATAATTTTGCTCATGTATATTGGTGATGTTATAGTACTTGGCACTAGCATGCATGCTATTAATTAGTTCAAAATTTTTCTTTATGATTAATGAAAGATCAAAGGAATTAGTCCTTTAAAATATTTCTCAGCTCTAGAGATTGCATATTATATTTCATATATCAATTTAAATTAGTAGAAATACATTTTGGATTTACTTAAGGATGCCAATTCTAAGCTAGCTTGTATGTGTATAGTTCATAGCTCTTATTTGACAAAAGACTAAGGATTTCCTCTATCTAATGTAACTACTTATCGAAGGCTTATTAATAAATTGTTATATCTTACTACAACTAGATTAGATATAACTTAAAGTGAGCAATTATTATCTCATTTTTTAAAGGCTCTAATAGATGTTCATTTAAAAGTAACATATAAAATTATTAAATACTTAAAAGGGACTTCAGGTTAAGGCTTGTTCTTCCCTTCAAATAATGATTTAAAGGTGTCTGATTTTTATGATTCAGATTGCTCTTTTTTCATATAATTTTTCACAATTCAATTATTTTTTATACATAAAAACCTTAATAATTATTGAAATTCACTTAATATTATACTAAGTCTACTAATTAAGCTTGTTCTAATGTTGGTGACATGTAGAAAGCAATGAAATTGGGTAGAGGAAAGAAAGCTAAATGCCTAAATTAGGGCCAAAGTCTTTTTTGTTTGATCAATTTAGGACTAAACATTATAATCTGCTCATTTAAAGGTTAAATGT
>JAOTJB010000007.1:22783385-22793889 GCA_027123815.1 Erythroxylum minutifolium | reverse complement strand
TACCATTTAGATGAATTTACTCTTTGGCCTTAACTTTTAGGTTTATGGCTGACTATCATAGATTCAATCATAGGGATGTGAAATATAATCTGTACACTAGGAGAGTAAACATTCTATATCTAGATAAAGAGATTTTCTAGACTATTGTGATAATTAAATTGATTAACTATACTTAACAAGTTTGATTAGGACAAATTATATATTAGGAGTTTATAATTACCTAGTTTAATATACTTATGAGCCTAGGAAGAGTGCATGGATACATTGGGTGAATTTTTATTTCATCTTTGTTAATTAAGGCCTTGTTTGGTTCCATTTTTTCTTGTTTTTAGTTGTGGTTTTCGTGAAAAAGTAAACAATTCATTAAAATATGTTTGGATGAGGATTGTTGCTGTTTTAAGTTTCTAAAAGTAAAAAAACTGCAATAGGTTTAAGCAAACGTAAAAGAGACGTTTTTGTGAGATTTTAAAACATGTTTTCTTTTATTCTAAAATTGTTTCCACCCACTGACTCTTCTGTATCGCCTTGTTATGATTTTCCTAGTCCAGGTTTATGTTTACTTTTGTAACTTGTTACTCTGTTATTCTGTAAAAAAGACATTTCTACGCTATCTGTGCTTGCTTTTATTCTGTTTTTGCAATTTCTCCACTGCTGCATTACTTCACTACTATGTTACTGCATTACTTGTGTTACTTCACTGCTGTGTTACTACGACTGTGTTACTTGCTTCATTACTGAGTTACTCATGCATGTATTGTTCTAAAGGCAATGATGTTGTTGGTAATAAAGCGTAGAACCTGAAGTCTTTTAAGTCAACGTGATAAACAATAACACTATTTTGTTGTTTTCTATTATGTTTTTGCACAGAAACACAAAAGCTTCTTGGATTAACAGACAAACTGCAAACCATGTTAGGCTCCTTCCCTTAGGAGTTAATGGACCTAATCTTGTTGAAGCTGCCAATCCCATCTCTTGCAAAGTTTACTTTAGTCTGTAAAAAATTGGAACTCTCTTGTCACCAGTCGTGACTTCATATCCGTTCGACTTTCTGTTGCACTTTTTATACCTGGAAACTCCAATCCTACTCTCTTTGCCTACTCTATGGTATCCCATCCTTTTAAACACTATTCTCTACACTTTGACCCAACACTTTCGCTAATAAGCCAATGCATTTAAATCTGTAAACCCAAGCCTTTGGAGATAAAAACAAGCAGGGTTTAAGCTGGTCTCTCACACTACAAACCAACAACCTCGGCCACTTCTTGTAGTTCCTTTCCTTTGGAGGTTTTGACATGGTGATTTTAGAATCCACTTTTGAACCTATGCCTTGCGAACCATGAAGATGTTGCTTTTCCATTTTAGGAGATCCAATCATTGAGTCAACACTCCCATCATCATCGTCCATCATGGTCATCATCATCTCCTCGAACCATCATCCACTTTCAGATCAAAGCTATCTAGAAGTGAATCCATCTGACTGTCTTCAAAGGAGCCCTCTGGATGTTAACTCAGCCAAAAGTCACGAAACAATGTTGAAGTCTTCACAAGCTCCGATAACTCCGGCAAGAAATCCTCCACTTGTCGGTAAACTGTCGGAATAAACAAAGGCGAGTAAGGGTTTAACGTCGTATACAGTAATGACATATAGAATAGTGAGTGAGGTGAGTATATAGTAGTGAGAGGATTGAATAGGGACATAAGTATGTAATGGTGAGTGAGGTGAGTATATAGTAGTGAGGTGAATAGTGACGTGAGTATGTAATAGTGAGTGAGGTGACTCTATAGCAGTAAGAGGATTGAATAGTGACGTGAGTATGTAATAGTGAGTGAGGTGAGTAGCAGTGAGAGGATTGAATAGTGACGTGAGTATGTAATTTTGAGTGATGTGAGTATATAGTATTGAGAGGATTGAATAGTAGAGTGGACAAAATATTAATTTGTCTAATCAGTAAATAGTGAGTGAATAGTGAAGGAAGAACAAAGAGTAAGAAAAGAAGAGTGAATAGTACGGTGGTCTAACATATTAATTTGTCAAGTTTTTTGTTAGAAATTGATTATGTTTTTTGTATGGATTGAATAAGTTGTCTTATGTTTATTTTGAACCATGTTTACCATTTAATACTTTGTAGAAATTGTTATAATTCATGTCACTTATATGTGGTTACATTTAGTGATGGAAGGTTTGAACAATATGAACGATTTCAATGATTGTGTGGGAATAAATGAAAAAGATGGGGTATGGAATGATACTATAGAGATGTATTTAATCTCCTTGATGGTTGATGAAGTGAAGAAGGGAAATCGAACGACTACTACCTTTTCCAAATCTGGTTGGAAGAATATTAAGGCAGGGCTTCAAACAAAATTCAATAAGGAATATACTGATATTCAATTGAAGAATAAGTACAATGGATTAAGGGCTAGATTGAAGAATTTCAAGAACTTATTGAAAGAAACAGGAATCGGCTACAACTCCGTTACTGGTGAAGTTAATGCTACAAATGAATGTTGGGAAAATCTATTTAAGGTAAAATATGTCTTTTTTTATTAATATATCATAATATATATTGTTTGTTCTCATGTTTCTTTTTTATCATTATAAGTGCATAAAATGACTCATAAATTCAAGAAAAAAGGATGTAACCTGTTTTCAAACGTTTTATATTTTTTGAGATACCACTACAATTAGTTTGCATGCACATCCATCAACTAAATCTCCATCATATAGGATAAAAGAGGAAAATAGAAATGATGTTGATGAAGATTGCTCGTATAATGAAAAAAGAGATCAAGTTATAAGTTCTCCATCTAAGAGAGAAATTTATTAAGAATAAGAAGGCAAAGAAGACACATTCTAACATTGTAGAAGAGGTCTTGGTTATAATTAGTGAACAATAAAAAAGGAAGAATGCTTTACTTGAGAAAAAACTGAATGAAACATCATCCACTGTAGAGAATAGATCTCAAGAATATAACATAATGATGGAATGCCTAAATTTCATAGATGAATTAGGTGTTGACAGTGCACAATATGGAAAAGCTATGAAGGCTTTACATGATTCTCTACCTTATAGGGATATTTTTGTGAAGATGACAGATGCAAAGAATTGGATTGGATTACATCGCTTTAGTTATATTTTCATGTTATTGCATATCAAATTCTTATTAATTTGACACTGTTATATTAAGCAATATTCCATAGTATGAACATTTTAAGTTTCTGTTTTATATGAATATCTGACTTAATGTTAAGTCTATATTTTGTATAAATATTTTGTCTATATTTGATTAAACCTTTTGACTGTATGTTTTATTAATTATTTAATGTTGGCATTACAGATATTTGGATTCTTTATCAAATTTTGAATTAGATTCTAATGATGAACTAAAGAAGGTAATTATTATTTCTCTAGTTGGGGGAGATAACAAATATTAATTTACAAAGGCAACCATGTAGAACTTCTGCTCTACCAGATCATGATTGGATATTAGAACTTTTAAATGAGAATCCTATAAGGATTATGAAAACTTAAGAATAAGAAAGAAAATCTTCTTGAGCTTTTGTGATGAGTTGAAGAGTTTAGGAGGCTTAAAGGCAATAAGTCATTTAACTGTGGAGGAACAAGTAGCAATTTTCTTAGTGACTATAAGGCATAGTGAGACAACTAGAGTCGATGTAAAATGCTTTCAACATTCAACCTAGATAATTTTGAAGTACGTTCACAAAGTCTTATATGTAGTTATTCGTCTTGCAAAAAGAGTCATTACTCCACCATCCTTTACTAATACATCTCTTGAGATTCAACATAATTCAAAATTATTTTCATTTTCAGGTACATTCATATATTTAATTACTATTTTAATTATTTCTTCATGATTAATAATTATTTTAATATATATTTTAATTTTTAGGATTGTTTATGAGCAATAGATGGTACATATATTGATGCACATGTTCCGATCGATGAACAAATACCAGACAGGGGTACAAGAATTAATCCATCACAAAATATTATATGTTATTGCTCATTCAACATGCGTTTTACATATGTAATGGCTGGATAGGAAGGTACTGCAAATGACTATTGAATTTTTATAAAAAGATTGACTAATCTAGTGATTCAATTTCCTACTCCTCCGTAAGGTATTATATTATTTTAAATAAACAAAGTAATTATGATTTATTTTTAATAACTTTTTGTTAATATTATGTTCTTTATATGTTAGATAAATTTTATTTAGTTGATTCAGGCTATACCAATATGCCTGGATTTCTTTTACCATACCAAGGTGAGAGATATATTTGCGAGATTATAAAGAAAAAGGAAGATTTAAAGGTCCACAAGAATTGTTTAACTACAAGCATTCTTCATTGAGAAATGTTATTGAAAAATGTTTTGGCGCTTAAAGCAAGATTTTCTATACTTAAAAACATGTCAAGTTATGATATAAAGAAACAAAATACATTGTTATTGCTTGTTGTATTATACACAATTATATTAGAATACATGGACAAAGAGATGAATTATTTGAAAATTATGTTGAAAATGAAGAAAAAATTAGAGAAAGTGAAAATGAAAATGCAAGTTCTCAAGTGGAGTATAATATCACTTCAGCACAACTTTGAAGTATGTCTTGGAAGCAAAATAAAATTGCTAGATAAATGTGGAATGATTATATTAGTTCTAATTGATTTATATTTCATTCTGTAAATGATAGTAGTACTATGTTTTGAAGAATTATAATATGATGGATATCTTTTATTGATTAGAATGACTTAATATAATTTTCTAATTTATAGAATTTTATTATATACAATTAATTTGTAACAAATTAATGATTTTAGTTATAATGAGAATTAATTAATTTAAAAACATAATATGTTATATTAAAATTATTAACAAAATAGTATAATTACAAAAATAAAAATAGGAGATAAAACAAAAAATGTTTTTTCTTTTAATTTTTTATTACAAATCTCAACCAAACAAGTTTTGTTTTCAATTTTTATATTAGAAATTTCAACCAAACATGTTTTTGTTTTTTAATAAAAAAGAACTAAAAACTAAAAATACAACAAAAAAACAAAATTGAAATCAAACGACCCCTTAGCAAATAGGAAAATAAAATTATTGAATGCTTTCTTATGGGAAGCAAAACAAAGGACTCCTAACACATCTATATTTTTGTTTTCATATTTTATTCTTATTATTTCCAATAATTTTGATCAATTTAATTATCAAGGAGATGAAGCGGATTTAATTTATTTTCCATATTTTTTATATTTTAAAAACTTTAGTTGTATCTTATTGTCATTTAGATGCTCAAGATATCACCCAATTTTGCCAAACAAAACAAAAAATCTTCACTTAAAGGATAATAAATCTTTTCCACATTAATTTAACAAAATATAATTTATCCCTGATTTCTTAAAGTAATCAAATTCATCTTTTAAACATATATTGATTTAACAATATTTTCGTTTAGTATTTCAAATTTTGTTATATTTTTTACGGGTAAGTTGTATTTTAAATTCGAAATATTACTTAATTATAGAATTAAAATTATATAATTATATCAATTAAATAAGCAATTAAAATTATAAATCATGCCAATTAAATTCTCAAATTTTAAATTTTCTGTAAATATACTTAGCCTTGTCGACGTGGAGCATTAAGTAATCAAGCTTCACGTTAATATACACATGAATTATAATTAATTAAAAATAAAATTGCTAAAATATTGATTTAATTGCTACAAGTGGATTAAGTTTACTTGGATTCTCTTTTCCTTGTATAAGGTGGTAAGCCGTGCAATATCTTCAAAATCTTGCTTTAAGTTGCTTTTTCCTTAATTCTAAAACTCTCCCTCATTCTCTCTTTCAAGTAGGCACCAACAGATGAAAAATAGAATCTCTTAAAAAGCCCCCGGAGCATAGCTCAATTGGCAAAGGCTTGGGTGGTGTGGTGCCTGCCATGCTGGCGACTTGCAGGGTGGGGGTTCGAATCTTGAGGGCAACCTTTAAGATTTGGGCCCCTTGTATGATGAGATCAGTGGGTAAGCCCAAGTCCCTGGTCAGTTGAGGCACATCCCGCGATTTACATCCTCTACCAATTCCGAGGGCACGGGAGGTGGGGGCTCCTAATGTTGGAGTTCAACATTTAGAATCTCCTAAAAAGACCCGCCAAGAAAGGTCACTGTAAAAACCAGCTGATATAGAGACAATTAATTAATTAATTAATTCATGTGTATATTAACATAAAATATAAGACCTAATTAATTAGGTGATGTTCTAAGATTTATTTGTAATAAATTAAAGTTTTAGATATTTAATTTGCTGTAATTATAAAATTGAACAAATTTTAAATTTTAAAATATAATTTAGCCTATTCTCTGTTACCCAACATGTAATTGATTCAAAACTTATAAATTTAAAAAATAATAAAAATGGCAAGCTTCTCACTAGAAATTATCTCAGACGATGAAATTTAAAATTACCATTTCTGATCGGAATTAGCTTGCCCCATCAACGGGACTTTCCGTTTTCTAAAACTTTGCCTATTATCGTTGATCACCATCTGCATATTTGTATAAATTCAAATTTATTTGGAATTGAAGAAAATCCTTAAGAACATGAGGTAATCAACATTTTCTCTTCCTTGATCACTGAAATCTCGTTTTAGAAGTGAATTTTTTAGAAGTAATCAACATTATCTCTTCCTCCAAACTGTTGTTGATTGAGGCTACTTCTTTAGTGCAGGGCATCTGAGATTTACTGCGTAGAGATTGAGATGTCTAGTTTCAAGACGTCTACAAGGAAGGAAATTAAAGTACCGACAGTCTGACTAATCTCGCCTTGCTAGCATGTCCGGGATTGCGCGTGCTTTCATGAACCTCCGACAAAAAATAAGATGCTTTTATAAAAGGATCTGTAAGGAGATTTATATCGCAAAGTTCTGATGGTGTTGTAGTTATTGTTTGTTTTCTTTCCTTTCTATCCAAAAAAAAACCTAAATATAAGGTAAGGTAACACAAGAACAAGATCAAGGGATCCTCCTTGTCCTGGTAGGAGCTAGCATTAAAACAACAATGAATATCAGAAATCTGTAGCAACCTGGAATTGCCTTGGGAATGTGCGCAATATTGGAGTGCTTGATATATACTCTGTTATTCAAGTTTTAATGACAATTCAATTGTGCGTAAAAAATTACTTTAGCTTATTTTGATTTTTGAAATTGTTTTATTTGTTTAGTAGTCTTTTAAGGGTATGTTTATGTTTTCATTATTAATTAATACTCTTACTGAAAATAGTAGTCGCTTTTTCATAAATTTTCTTATCTTTTGTTTTTATAAAATTTTAAATAAGAATATAAATTATGTTTAATCAAAATTTAAATACATAATCCAGCGTTAGTGTTGTCCATGCTTGTTCCCTCAAGTTTGACATGCTATCCCATGACAAATTTAAGTGAATACGCATGGTACAGTATAATGACCAAAGAAGACGACTATAATCTCCTATGCCCTTCATTTTCAATGTTTTTGAGTTATACAAATCTTCATCGTTCGGTTGTTCTAATTGGGCAAGGTGCCTCCTCAAACTTAGCTATCATCCTACCCTGTTAGACTTAGACAAAACCATGTGCATCTAGTCCGGACCCCACCTAAAAATAAAACTTAGTAGATCATGTGAATATTACAGCATTAAGCTTTGTCTTTGGTCCCCGATGAAGTTGGACGCTCCCCTTATTGTCACAGTTCGTACTTCGTAATCGTCTTAATACAGTAGGGTCTCTTTAGTCTTATTCGTGAATCATGACTGTATAGCATACAGTACTACGACTATTACTGCTCTACTGAATGTGGGGTCTTGTTTTCTCAGGTTTTGACTTTTGAGCTTCACCTTGAGATACTCGATCCATTCGATTAAATATTATTGGAGGGATAAATCGATAGATTGGGTCAGGGTCTTCACTGCAACAGGACTTTAACTTGGACGATCCCAAAAGTAAGAATTACACAGCTAATTAATGAAGCGTCTAAACGCCTTTAAAAGTATGGTAGGTATTACAATAATATCTTTGTAAACGACTGTTGAAAGTTTGTCCTCAGTAATTTGAAAGGAACATTGTTATGTCATGGATTTGTCTAACCAAATGCATTTTCCTCGTTCACATACTAAGGGCGATTTTCTCAAATCTAAAATATTCAACGTCGAGAATTCAAAAGAGTAAATTTGCAAACTCTATTGGAATGCTATCATATCAAAACGAACACTTAGCCCATTGGTGGCGGCAAAAGGGTTAGATTGTTTGACATTGTCCGTAAAATTGAGTAATATTTAATTGCAATTTTCAGTTTTTTAAAACTTATTAGTTTAAGTTACGTAATTTGATCTAGATAAAGATAATAAAATGATCCAATAAATGATTTAAGTCAATAGGTTAAAAGCTGAGAGAAAAATAGATCCCGATCAGTATAGACTGGACCCATATCGAACCTATGATGGTAAAACTCTATATGGATGCTATATGTAAAAGTTAAGGTCTTTTGTAGTTGCTCGTATCATCGTAAGTATCAGGATTCTCTAACTCGTTAAGAAAGCTTACGTTTTCAGAAAACTATAGAGAGATATTAATCACGTCCCGGTGAGTAGTTCCTATAAAAAGGGAAGTGAATTAAAGCTCATTTTGACTTCAGAAAGCTCGTTTGAAGTTATAAAAAACCGAAATCAGAAATTTTCTGCATTGTTTCTTTTATTTCTCTTTCACGCTCGATCCGGGATATATAACTAAGATCTCATTACGTATTATATGAATTTTATCTTTAAAATTAATAGATAAAATCTAAAATAAACTCACATTTTTAATAAATTTAATTGAATTTTAAATAGAATATGAAATTATTAAAAAAATTCAGAATATACTTAACTCAACTTATTATCAAACATAAATACCATTGTTTTTTATATTAATTCCATGTATTCTCTTATAGTTTGGTTGACTGGAATTTTAGTAACAGAGAAGGTACGAAATATATCAGGCCTCTGCTACAGTTAACATTACATATATACTCGTGTTTCGGATGTTAAACTGATGAAATGGTAGGTGGCTATACGAAGTATAACTTCCGACTATAGTTAAACAAGGAGATCAGATGGATCTTTTGTATTAATTAATCAGTTCTTTTTTTATTTTATTACATCTTATTCACCTATTTATATGAAGACTATATAAATATATAAATAAAATTAAGTGACATAGAATTAAAACATCCTAATCAAAATATATTAAACACAATCCATTGTAGTTAAAACGAGAATACGATGCTCCAACCCCAGCACAAGACAACCCAATGTAATTATGTAGATATACCTGACAAGGGCATAGAAAGGATTTAATAGGGCTACCGAGGTAGCCTCATTAGCTTTTTTTTTTTTAATACAAGGAAAGAAACACAAAATTACGTAGCGAGTTGTAAGCGACAAGCCTTCGACATATCCTCTAAGAGAGTTGATTGGCACTCTAAAAATGTAACATCTAAATTAGTGATTTCGATCTTAAGCTACTTGACATAGTTGACGATCCAATCCACACATAATTGGCATAGTCGTCCCTTGACATACCTACAGGGACTACCAAATTAGAATTTGGTCCACATGAATAATTGCGTCACTAGTTCTCTTGCACGTAAGCATTGCCATACAGACTGTCGAGTCCTTTTCTTTCTTTTCTATTTTCTGTCTTATTCCAATTGCAAACTCATTGATGTTAATTGATTCCCATTTCAAATAAATTAGAGGAAAGGCATCTTTTGAACAAATTCACTGAAAAGGGATAGGATGTATATAACTGTTTAACATTGTGGGAGTAGTATAAATATGATATTGAAAGCTCCATGGCCTAAAGTCTTGTGGATATTTTATTTTTAATTAATAAAAAACTACACATGCTATGAATAAATTCCCCTGTTACAGATAAACGTTGGGGTAACGAAAGGATTGAAATATTTGGTTCTATTTATTTTTTTGTAATTTTTTATTTTCACTTTGTGATTTAGTTTTTATTTTTAATCAAAATAAAAAATTTTGCTATTAATATTAATGTATTTACACATCTATTATTAATAATAATTATTATTAAATATTAAATAAAATTTAAAGATAAATAATTAGCTAAATAATTTTATTTGATTTCTTACACTTTATTGATAAATATTTATTATATTTTATTTAAAATATTTAATAAGTGAAGTGTGTAGTTATAGGCTAATATCTATTTTCCTAATATATATTTCAATTTGTAATTCCAATTTTATTTAAAATTTATCATTTTTAGATATTTTAAAATTTAAACATAGCTATTATATAATTATTAAATATTTTAAAAATTATAATTACTAAAATGAATTAAATAATTTTAATTTTACTAGTAATTAATATTAAATAATTATATAATATATTTCACTAATAATAAATTATAAAAGAACAAAAGTAAAAGTAAAA
>JAOTJB010000007.1:22752785-22765338 GCA_027123815.1 Erythroxylum minutifolium | reverse complement strand
TATTCATAGGGAGGGGTTTTCTTGTAAATTTATGTGTGTGTTTTGTTTCTGTCTCCGTCTCCGTCTCCTTGTCCTCTGGTTTTGGAAGGAACAAAAATTTTATGTCTCTGTCTCTAGAGTCGGGACAGAAATTGGTGGGGAAAGCAAGCAAACAGGTCGGGGACAGAATTTTTCTGTCCCTATCTTCTGTCCCCACCCATGGGGACAGCAACCAAACGTAGGGTTAATAAACCCCCATCCAAACATAACCTTAATAGATTTGCTGTATATTTGACAAAATTTTAAGATATCTTCAATTTTAGAAATATTTCTGAGTCTTAATAAAATTCTAAAATAGTTTTTAATTTAAATTATCTTCCTTAAAATGGGCTGAGGCCCTCTATTTATAAAAATTTAAAGTGTTTATTGACATTATAAATCACATATCATTTTATAAGTGAATATCAAATTCTTGTTTTGGTAATATTTACTAAATAAAGTTAAATAAAAATAAATTAAAAGCACTTATTATTCTGTAATTGATCTACTTCTATAATAGGTGAAGAATAAATTTACCTTATGAACACTAAATTTGAGGATTCATGAAAATTACATATAAGGTAACGGAGAGCATGACATATGCCCAAAAACAATTTGAGGACAAGTGAGAACCAAAAGACTACAAAGGTGCAGGAAACAATCATGCTGATACTAAACGACGTGCCGTACATGTGAAGTAATAAAGATTAGGGTACGTTGCCCAAACAGTATTGGTGGACCTTTCAGTTTCTTTTCGCTCTCTCTCTCTCTCTCTCGGTAAATTGGCTAATAAATGCGTAAAGAAACAAAAGCCTCTTTGGAGCATGATTAGTGGATGTGTGGTCC
This sequence comes from Erythroxylum minutifolium, assembly GCA_027123815.1. Lineage (NCBI taxonomy): Eukaryota > Viridiplantae > Streptophyta > Magnoliopsida > Malpighiales > Erythroxylaceae > Erythroxylum > Erythroxylum minutifolium. Next base: position 22,764,474 of record JAOTJB010000007.1, on the reverse strand, counting down.
TCTTACACCGTTTTGAATTGATATAAAAGGGCCTACAGCCCAATCAAGTAAAAGTACCAAATTTGTCTCTTTTTCTCTCTTAAGCTAAAGCGACAGTGTCTGATTGATCCGGATGGGTGTCTCCCAGGCCCCAGTCCATTTTAGTAATGCCCAGATACTCTCTGTCTATTTGAAAATTCTTCATTCTTTTCTTGAAAAATCTGAGATAGTATCTTTTTCTTATGTGTTAAATATATTTTTAAATAAAATAACATTTTTAGATTTGGTTCATTTTAATGAAAGAAATAGAACTTCAAAAGGAAAACTTAATTAGAAAAGCATGGGCAACTTTGGATCCGTGAGCCCTCCACATTATTGACATGTATGGTTTAGCAATCATACTGGCCCCCGTAATGAAAAGGTCGATGGGATATTCTTTTTGTTGAAGGCCAATGGCTCACCAATTATTAGTAGAATAATAGTTTGTTGCTTCCACCCCTTGTTATTCTCTCTCTACCCCGTTACCCTGTAATGTTCCTTTTCTTTTCCCTTCATACTTTTGTGGTTTTTTATTAAATAGTGAAGCTCATTATACTCTTTGGCCTTATTAATTTGTTGAAAGAAAAATAAGAACGACAAGAATAATTATAGTGAGATGATGTACATACCAAAAGAAAATTTGGTGTATGTATCGCAACTTATAACATATCATGGACTAAAATTAGTATCAAGTGAAAGCTTTTCTTGAGTTGAGCGCTTATTAATTGCAATCTTATCAGGAAATGGTTGTGGGTGCGAGAAGTTACGTTCTTACTCCCTTCTACTAGAATTGCGTCAATCAATCCACAATGGACATTTTTATCACTGGAGCCGAAACGATTGGTGGAGCCTAAAGATCCTCCATAGGGTTGGTACTGCAGGCCTCACTTAGATGGGTAGGGCTGGCGAGGAGCAACATGTCTTAGCATAACACTTTCCCAAGTTATAATCACACCCATATTTTCAAAGCTACCCGTCGATTTCACTATCTTCATCTAACAACAGTTATTTAGGTTTGTATCATGTGGTGATTCGTATGCATCATTAATGGTACTACACCGGATTGAAAAATCGGATTGGCATATTGAAGGAAAACAATCAATTTGCCTTATTGTTCTTACTCTTTATGCTATTATCATTTTGATCAAATTAAACAACAGTCAATGAAATACCAGAACATGATGTTGAAATCCAGACTGATAATCTCTATTCATGTATAATTATCAATAAAAGACAAGAGTTTCACATCCAGTAGTAACTAACCAAACGCAAATAGTGATAAGAAACCTTAACCTTGTGAGTATATAATGCCTTGAGGACTCTCCAGAAATTCCAAAAAAGTCTGGTACTGCTACAGTCTTTGAGGTACATATGTTCTCTAGGGGTAGGGGATACAATAATATAGACACAATTATTTCGTTTGTATCTTCTCCGACTGTCTGTCTCCAACACGCAAGCACATATATAATGTTTAAATATAAAATGGAAACTTATTAAATAGTCAAGTCGATTTGTTATAACAATTTTTATCACTTTTTGCTAACACAAGGTTACGCTAATCCAGTAAGGCGTTATAAAGAGAAGGATTAAGACAAAAATAGAGCTGAAAACATATATATTTTCTTGTAATGTATTCATGTTCACTTGCCAAACATATTCTTAGAAAATGACACTGTTTCCCGTAAAAGTAAAGAGATGTTTGGTTTTATTCTTGTTAACTGCTTAAAAGTGCTTTCCATAATTTTGCATATTTAGTTTCAGTGACAAGATTGTCGTGGACTTGTACTCCGATTGCGAATTGCTTCCGGAGTATGACATGTAACCTAATAATAAACTGCAGAAGTTGAAAAGCACCCTACTGATGTTGAAATTTTGGAACGTTATACTTGTCCTTGACAGGAAGCTTACTTAATTCACACATGGTGGGCGATGGTTCAATTCATCAAAATAAGTTGTAGAATGTTAGATAATTAGACAGGAGTTGTTGCCACAGTTACAGGAGGCCATGGAGACTTCGCCTTTTTAGCGTCACCTCTAGCCCACTCCTATTTATTACCAGTGTACGTACCAATCAATTAGTCACTCTGTATGACTCACATTAATTACTGTTATAGTCCAAAATGTCTCCGTCTTTCTCTGTGATGTCTTAGGAGAGTTGATATCAAATTCAATGACCATTCCAGCGTACTCTGTGACCATACTCTTGTCTAATCCAAACTCACTAGATCGCACCACGTCCGGTTTCCAATATATTTGTAATAGGAGAAAGTCATTCTTTTTAAGGACTAGTGATCCTTGAATTTGAGAAGATACCTATTGGATTCTTCAAAATTGCATTCTTTATTTTGTAAAAGGGAATAATTTGTCTATAAAGTTGATGCTTTATCTACCCCAACCATCCTCCATCTTTTCACCAAAATAGTGGAAGCTCCTTTAGGATGTGGTCACGTGGAAGAAGAGGACTTGTTGAAAGCATGAGTTTGGCCTAAATTTTATTTTTTCCCAAATGAAAAATAAAGACGGCTAGTGGGAATTTTTCTACTTCTTAATTCCTAAAAATGTAGATGCTAGCTAGGGTTAGGGCTATACTCATTTAGACTTACCCACACAAAGTTTATAGGAGGGTATAGTATACAACCTTTTTCTTCTGTCTCAATCAAAATATAACCTCCCTTTTGCCACTTCCGCGTTTGGACGATCAAACTGAACACTTATAACAATCTCCTGCTTCCATTTCCGTTATTCCCACCCACACAAACACAAGATTAGGGTTTTTTAAGATGATGAAAAAGAGCCAAGTTGTACTAAAAAAAGGCGGGTCTGGAAGAACATCAGCAACTTCATCTTCTGTGATGAGAAGCGTTCGATATGGTGAGTGTCAGAAGAATCATGCAGCAAACATTGGAGGATATGCGGTGGATGGCTGCAGAGAGTTCATGGCAAGTGGAGAGGAGGGTACTACTGGTGCTCTTCTCTGCGCAGCTTGTGGGTGTCACAGGAGCTTTCATAGAAGAGAAGTGGAAACGGAAGTGGTCTGTGAGTATTCTCCGCCTAATTCTAGCCGTCGATAGAATTTGATGAAACTTAATTGCTTGTTCTTGAAGGAAAGAAAGAAAAACACAAAATTAGTTTCCAGGCGTACTGTTCTCTTTGAAATGTGTTCAAGATGTGTATGGATATGAATCTTTTAGTTATTCAATTCTCAAGAAAGATCAAATATTTCTCTTTTACAATCCTTCTTATTTCTCGTCATGCGATTGATTAAGTCGTCACTGCTTTACCAGAATATTGCAGGTACCAGAAAACGTTTAAGATGAGTCTATCTTCGGTTTATTTTGTCAATAAAGTGAAAAATCATCAATATGTACGCATATAAAGATGAAAATCTGGGATTGTCCTTGATGTGCTAAAACATTTAGCTTTTGTCAAAATCTTAGGACACCAACTATACGATTGATTGAAGTTCTAAACTCATCCTATCCTTAAGTTTTGAAGGAAACCAAAACTTTCTTAATTGTTTCCAATAGCAGTCCATTCCTATATGAGGTATTAGCTCTGATGTTAATATAAGTTGTTCCATTCTCAATAGCCACGATATAACTGATTAACAAGATAATTTTCATGCATGGAGAGTCAGAAACCTGAATCACTATAAAATCGTATGCTTTTTACCAGAGAACAAAATAAGATTGGAGATGTTATTGGAAAGCGTAGTTGTATATAACTAAGAATACGCCTCACTCGATCAAAGGTTAAAGCTTTGACAGCTAGATATCTGTTGATAGCTATGCATCTTCCTTCAGCTTAAAAATTGAAGTGGAAAGGTGCTCTTCATTTTCTGTGAACTTTCTTAATTTGCCCTGCAGCTAGTGTTGTCTCGAACTAGTTGCATGTTCATATATAATGAATATATTCAAACGCCAATGAGCTTGTAGCTTTAATGGCAGACCCCTTTTCCCTAAAGTTGTAGCACATTTTGCTCCAGACATAATTAAGTATATAATATATATGTTTGTTTTCTGTGGAATCCATACATTGATGGGCATGTATTCTCTTTCTTTCTTTCTTTCCATGAAGTCTCGGCCACTAGATGGGTTAAGTGTATTTTCACGATAAGGCTAGTTTATCCAGTTAAATTTGCAGTATCTGGAATAAAAAATTCCGACGGCCCAATCATCCAGATCCAATCACTTTATCGCCAGTAGTACGTTCAATAGCTAACTTAAAGAGCACAAAATCTTAAACAACAGAATTTATATTGTCGAGAAAGTGACCCTTCCTCTCTGTTCTTGGACATTGCTTTGCTAGAAAAAGAACAAAGAATAATTAAAATGACAAGGAAAATGAAACATAGATGATGGAGTTGAAGTGGAAACAGTGCATTCTTTCTTGTTCCTATATATAGATGCGTCCTTTATTGTATAAGTTATTGCCTTGGGACGAAAAATGTTCATTTTTTTTGAATGATTTTAAATAGAAGATGGCAGACTATATTGCCAATTGCCATTGCGCATAATATTTGTAAATTGTTCTTATGTAGTTCATGCAGATGCAGTTATCTGATAAATAGAATCGTGGCAATTCCCAGAATCACAATAATACAGTGGTAATATCAAACTGTGTCACAATGTATTTTGAAGAGTTCAATCAGAGTCCCAAAGTTCATCATTTCAATTAGATTTACGTATCTAATAATGAATTGAGTAAGGTGCTAAATATAGAATTAATGCGATGATATTGAAGTAGGAGTGAGTCAGAAAATATCAAGATGAGTGGAGATTGCTTGGAGCTGAAGGAAGTTCAGCATGCCGTTAGTTAGTTAAGAAGTTTTTGAATTTCTGTTAATGACAATTGTTAGTTATGTATGTATAAAGATACCAAATGGTATAATCATTGTATCACTCTCACATTCAATAACAAGTTCCAGAATACATCAAATCATGTGTGCTCTCTTTACTTCTCTTCTGCTTTATTATTTTCCTACTGAAACTTCTTTATTTGTTCTTAAAAATTAGTTCATCAATTTCCCACTGGAATTGATCAAGTAATGTACATGCTCGATAGATAACACTAACAAATCTGGTATCAGAGCTTCTTTCTTGAGGGACCTGTGAGTAAGTGAGTTTTTTTGAAGGTTCGAGGTTGGTGATTCCCTTTGGAAGAGCTGTGATTTAGAGAAGTTCATTGGAGATGGCTGAGAACTTATCTCAACGCCTGCAGCCTCCAGTGTTCAATGGTGAAGGATATGCCATCTGGGCGATCAAGATGGAAAATTTTCTGCAAGGACAAGATCTTTGGGAACCTGTTGAAGATGACTACATGGTTGAAGTACCTCCAGATGATGCATCGATTCCTCAGCTGAGGTCATTGAGGGAAAGAATCACTAAGAAAGCTTGAGCCAGATCATGCTTGTATCAAGCCATGACTCCCTCCATTTTTACCAGAATTATGAAGTTGGATTCTGCAAAGAAAATCTGGGATTTCTTAAAAAAGGAATACCAGGGAGATGATAGAGTTAAACATATGAAAGTGCTTAACTTTATGAGGGAGTTTGACAGGCTACAAATGAAAGATGATGAATCCGTTAAATCCTATGCTGAAAAGCTTGAACATTTGGCAGATTAGGTCAGACTTCTGGATGTGGAGTTCAATGATGATAGGATAGTCTAGAAGCTGCTGATCTCTGTTCTAGAGAAGTATGAAGCAACTATTACTTCTCTGGAAAATTCGAAAGACATGGTCAGCATTAAGTTGGCTGAGGTGGTGAGTGCTTTGCAAGCACAGGAACAAAGGCATTTGATGAGAAAGGGTGATACTGCAGAAGGTGCTTACAAGGCATTCGCAAAGAATGGAAATGAGGAGAAGACCAAGAAGAAGTGGTGGAAGAGAGGCCCCAAGTTACAGAAAAATCACAACCAATAGAAAGAAACATCCAAAAATCAGTCTGGAGATAAGAATGCAAAGTATAATCCTTGTCCTCATTGTGGTAAGTCAAACCATTTGGCTTATAGATGTTGGAAGAGACCAGATATAATTTGTAGGAAGTGTAATCAAAAGGGGCACATGGAAGCAATTTGTAAAAGTTAGCCTGGAAATCAGGCTGAACATTCTTTTGCTGAAGCTCAAGTTACAAAAGAGGATGAGCAGCTCTTTGTGGTCACATGTGATTTGGTGGAGACACCCTCTTCAGAATGGATCATAAACAGTGGTTGTAAAAGCCATATGTCTTCCAATCTTGGTCTGTTTAAGCAATTGGACAGATCAATTCATGCAAATGTAAGACTTAGAGATGGACAGTATATTTCTGTGGAAGGAAAGGGGATGGTTGAGATATGCATTAAGGAAGGACTTAAGATTATTTCAGATGTTCTCTATGTGCCTAAGATACTTCACAATCTTCTCAGTGTATCACAACTCATTGAGAAAGGGTTCAAAGTATTTTTTAAAAATGATGAGTGCAGAATCACTGATCCCAAAGGAGGTGAAGTTCTCAGAGTTAACGTCAGAAACAAAAGCTTTTCTCTGAAGATGGAGGATTTGAAGCAACTGGCACTAGTTAGTAATGAACAGTAGTCAGATCTTTGGCATAAGAGATTGGGACATTTTCATTTGAGAGGTCTTGAAGAAATGGTTAGAAAGAAGATGGTAGATGATCTTCCTGCAAAACTGAATGCTGGATTTCAATGTACTACTTGCTTTAAAGGCAAGCAAGCTCGACTTCCTTTCCCAAAATTATCCTGGAGAGCCAATGAACTGCTACAATTGGTCCACATGGATATGTATGGTCTAATGTCTGAAGAATCCTTGAGTGGCAGCAGGTATTTTCTATTAATAATTGATGATTATTCAAGATATGCTTGGCTTTATAGTTTAAAAAGTAAAGAGGAAGTTGCTGACATCTTTAAGAACTTTCAAAGTCTTGTAGAAAACCAATGTGGCAGAAAAATCAAAACTGTAAGAACTGATAATGGAAGTGAGTTTATTGCAGAAAAGTTTGAGTTTCTGTGCAGAGAAGTAGGCATCAAGCATCAGTTGACAACTCCCTACACACCTCAGTAAAATGGAGTGGTGGAGAGAAGAAATAGAACTATAATGGAGATGGTGAGATGCATGCTTGAGGAGAAAGGTCTTCCTAAGAAGTTCTGGGCTGAAGCAGCAAGTATAGCCTATTTTCTCCTAAACAGATTGTACACTAAAGCCCTTGAAAGAAAGACACCTCATGAGATGTGGTATGGTGTGAAGCCTAAGCTTAGGAATCTCAAGATCTTTGGGAGTTTATGCTATTACCATATTCCTCAAGTCAGAAGAGGAAAATTGGACAACAAGAGTGAGCCTGCTATCTTTGTGGGATATTCAGAAGTTTCCAAGGGATAGAGACTTTATTTTCCTAATTCAAACAGAGTCAAAGTAAGCAGAGATGTTCATTTTCTGGAAAATAAAGAATGGGACTAGAATGAGAAGAAGCAAGGACAAGGTAGCTCTTCATTGAAGGACAGTGAGGAACCAATTAATTTCAATAGTGGTATGGATCTCACTGATCCCTTTATGTTTGATGATGATTCTCCAGCTGATGACAATGGTGTAGAACCTCTAGAAGAGGATATTGATCATGTTTCTGTGAGAGGAACAAGAACATTGGCAGATATATATGAGAGAAGTCATGCTACAGTTTATGAGCCCTTTTATGCACAGGAGGCTCTAAGTGATGAGAAGTGGAAGGCCGCAATGAAGGAGGAGCTGGAGATGATCCATAAAAATAGAACCCGGACACTTGTTGAAAGACTAAGTAAGAGAAAAGTGATTGGTCTTAAATGGGTATTCAAGCTGAAATTAAAACCAGATGGCTCTGTCAGTAGATATAAAGCACAACTGGTGGTGAAGGGGTATACACAAATTGAAGGTGTGGATTTTAGTGAGACCTTTGCTCTAATTGTAAGACTTGAAACAATAAGATTGATTTTGGCAATAGCAGCTAAGAAAGAGTGGGAGGTGTACCAAATGGATGTCAAATATGCTTTCTTGAATGGAGAACTACAGGAGGAGATTTATGTAGATCAACCAGAAGGCTTCATTGTCAGAGGACAAGAGGATAAAGTGTATAAGTTGAACAAAGCATTATATGGATTGAAGCAAGTACCAAGATGTTGGTACTTGAAGATAGACACTTTCCTACTGCAAATCTATTTCTAGAGGAGTAGCAGTGAACCCACACTCTATCTTAGAGTTAAGGAAGGTGATATAGTTGTGGTTTTTGTTTACGTAGATGATTTGCTTCTAACTGGGAGCTCAAGTGTGTAGATTAAAAGCTTAAAGCTTCTATTCAGTAGCATATTTGAAATGACATACCTTGGTCTCATGAAATATTTTCTGGGAATGGAGATATCTCAAAGGAAGGGACAAATTTTTGTTAGCTAGAAGAAGTATATTGATGATGTACTGAGCCAATCTCAACTCCTCTGTGTCCTAAAGAAAAATTGATGCAGAAGGTAGTAGATGAAGAAGTTGATGACAAAAGGTATAGGAGTATGATTGGTTGCCTTATGTACATAGCAGCTACCAAACCTGACGTGCAATTTACTGTAAGTGTGCTCTCACATTATATAAGCAATCTAGGAAAATTGCATTTGGTTGCTATAAAGAGAGTTCTAAGGTACCTTAAAGGTACACAGAATTATGGCCTGCTCTATGAGAAGACAGGAGATTGTGAATTGAAATGTTATGTGGACAGTGACTGGGGTGGTTCTTCAGATGACATAAAGAGCACCTCTGGTTTTTACTTTACCTTGGGATCAGCTTGTTTTTCATAGAGTTCAAAGAAGCAAGAAGTGGTGGCATTATCCACTGCAAAAGCTGAGCTAGTTGCAGCCACTTCTGCAGCTAAACAAACTGTGTGGATCAGAAAATTACTACAGGATCTGAAGGTGACATTGTAAAATGCTACAATTATGTATGTAGATAATCAGGCAGCCATTACCATCTCTGTAAATCCAGTATTCCATGGAAGGACCAAGCATTTTAAACTCAGATATTATTACTTGAGGGATGCACAATAGGATGATGAAGTGAAGTTGAAATATATACAGACAGAGGAGCAAATGGCAGACCTGTTTACAAAAGCATTTTATGTCTCAAGGTTCGAATATCTTAGTGACTTAATTGGAGTGAAAGAATTTGAGTCAAGGAGGAGAATGAAGTAGGAATGACTTATAAAATATCAAGATGAGTGGAGATTGCTTGGAGCTGAAGGAAGTTCAGCATGCCGTTAGTTAGTTAAGAAAATTTTAAATTTCTGTTAATAATAGTTGTTAGTTACGTGTGTATAAAGATACCGAATGGTATAATCATTGTATCACTCTCACATTGAATAACAAGTTCCAGATTACATCAAATCACGTGTGCTCTCTTTATTTCTCTTCTGCTTTATTATTTTCCTACTGAAAGTTCTTTATTTGTTCTTAAAATTTAGTTCATCAATTCCCCCACTAGAATTGATCAAGTAACGTATATGCTCGATAGATAACACCAACAGATACATAAATATGGTAATGTGGTTAGAGCTGCTGGCAGACAATGGAAATGCTTAAAGAAGGAGAATATCGTATGTTTCAATGCCATTTATGGAGTTGCCAAGCATGGAATCATTGCAGACAAGAGTGGTGGCTGCATGATAAGAAAGCTGAAAGCTTTCACATATATTCTTATTGCCAAGCATGATTAAATTGATGGCACATTCACAAAGTTTTCTACTTTTAATGCTTAAGTTGGATATGTCCTCCTGAATCTGACCTAATTTATTGTACCATCCTTCTTCCATGTTCTTCTCAATTTATTGGTCTTCATATATAGATCTTTAGCAAGTTGGAAGGCGTAAATGCCATCCTGATTCCTGATTCCTGCCTCCTGCAATCATATTTAAACCAATACATATATACACACACCCAAATAAAGAAATATTTGATGCCTAGAGTACGAGAGACGTATATATAACCAACCCCATCATGTTAGTGTATCCAGGGGACCTTATATTATATAGAACACCAAATCAATATCGATATGTCCACTGCCAAGAGATCGGTTATAGCCAATAGTAGGTTGAATTTAAACTTAAGCTATTTTAAGGGAATATTGGTCATGAGAAATTACAATCCTCTTTGCTGGTTATTTGATTTTGCAAGGAATTGAGAGGGGCCACCACACGTGGACCTTTAGCTCGATCGACCAATATTAAATGTGATTGGCTGGCTACACTAGTAGGTTCCATTAGGCCACTCCAGTCCAATAAAGCCCCACAGCCTAACCAATGCTGCCAATGAAACAAATGGTGAAAGGAGTTGTATGTGAGAGTTGTTTGTGATAAGAGAAGGGGATAGACTTCAACCCAAACTCACCTTCGTTTGATTATACTTTCTACATGTATCAATCTCTCATCAGGCCCTCCATTAGTTCTGGTGTCAAACTTTTTGTTTTGGTACATAGAAAAAGTATGACAGCTTCAATTCAAACCCTGGGTGAAGAGAGGGTTTCACTCCATGTTACATAATAGGTTATCTATATGGCTGTAAGTATTAGTTCTCTGAATTTTCCTTAAGCTTATGGACTATTTCAACGTCAGAGTGGATTTCAGACCTATACTACCCTATTTATGTTTTGCACATGCTTTTGTTCACTCTTTTAAGTCCACACATGGTCAGGGCCTGCCCCTACCCAGGGCCCATCAACAAAAGGGGCCCTTGGTTATGCACATCCATCTTTTATTTACAGTTAGAAGTTCAAAACGACAGTGATACTAGAGTCCACTTGTAAAGAGTCAATCAATTACAAACCAGAAAGGATTAAAACCCAATATGGGAAAATCTTGGCTGATGACGCTAGCATCCATTCAAGTACCTCGGGTCATGTCGCCATTCACACGTCAACAAAAGGGGCCCCTTGCATTTTTACATCTCATTTTGAATAGGTTAACTTATAACGTTATCTTATGATACTTATAAATACTTTTGAAGAATTTAGGTGTATTTTTACCTTATAAATTTTTTTATTTTCATTAACATGTGCATTTAAGGTACTCCAACTTAAAAATTGGCGGCTAAAAATTTTCACGATTCTGTTTTCTAAGTTTTGAGTGTAATTTAAAGGTAAAGTAAAGTTTCTAATTTTTTTAATGTATTTTTAGCTTGTTAAATATTTGAATATGTTATAATTAATTTGTAATTTGTCATTAACGTGGACATTATATTAGTATTTTAAATCATAACATTAATATTAAATGACATTGTATTTATTTGTGTTTCTCCTTTTTTATTTTTAGATTACTTATTATTTATAAAAATAATGTAATTTTTGTAATTGTAATTGTAATTGTAATTTTCATTATACTTTGCCACAAGTAATGTAATAATCGTTGGATTTGTATTTTGGTAGAGTTCACATAAGTTTAGTGATAATATGACTAAATCAAATAATTTAAGTTACTCAATTCAAAGACTACACAAATAGTTTCCTTTATTATAAAAATACGTATGATTATATTAAACATTTTGTAATATTCAATCATTTTCACAACTTATACAATAGGATAATATTTGACTTGGAAAACTTAGAATATTATTTACTATATTTTTTCCTAAGTATATTAATTTCTTGTATTTTTAGAAATTAGTGTTTCTCTATC
>JAOTJB010000007.1:22734283-22750109 GCA_027123815.1 Erythroxylum minutifolium | reverse complement strand
AGATTCATTTAATAGTGCCATTATCGATAGTTAACTACTATCATGATATGAAACTCATCATTCCCTTGAAGTAAACTATTTTACTTACATGAAGATAAATTGCAACACTGTAGTGTTGCAATTTGATAATTCAACTGTGACTCAACTAATTTAGATTCTAATAATATACATGTTTCCCATACATCTCCATGTATATGTATATTACTTACATAAGAATCTTGGTACCTTACGACTAGATATATAATGCTCATACAAATAAAACCAAACTTTTTTGTTTTATTAATAACAAATATTTTCATTACAAAAGTAACTGAAAGAAAATTAAGTTATATATAAATACACTTGCTTTCCAGGGCACTATATTTACATAACTCCGACAAGTGTAAGTTTAAGTTGCTTCAAATCTTCATTTTGGGCCAGAATTTCATCTGAATTCTTCTCCCTTTTGTCCTTGAAGGCAATTTTAAATTATAAAAGAACTTTTAGTGAATTAAGTAGCAAATATACAACAAAACTATGAAATATCAAGCAAAACAAGTTAAATATATATTTATAATTATAGTAAAATATGCATCTATCAATTATGTAAGCATATTTTTTAAGCATCATAACACCTTTTAGATTTAATAATTTCTTAACCTCTTTATAAGGTTTTGATGAAATCTTCTGGATAGCTATCTCCACTGATGTTCAGGCCACTACGCATTTTGTTTATACAACTAGAATGAAACTCTTTAGAACCTATCTAAAGTAGTTGCATAAGGAGAATATTGGAAACACTAATCATTAGCTAACAACTGCTAAAGATGCTTTAATATGCATGTAGGATGAGTTACGCATAAATCCTAATTCTAGTGAACTCTAACATAATGAAAAGAATGCAATGCATAACCTTTCAAGAGCCTTATTGTTTGACTATTCTATGATGAAGCAAATATCAAAACTACATTAGCTTAAAGAAAAGGATGCAAATTTGACTTTCTTTGATAGATATGTTTTAATAAGGAAGAGTTCCAATAAAATTATTAGTGTGATTGGAGACAATAAAAGCATATCTAAACAACATGCTTTACTGAAGGAAGTAGCTAATTATTTCACTTATATCATGAATGCGCCAACAAACATTTACTCAATATTTGAACTACTTAAGGAGATCATGTTGGAAACTATAACTTTTGAGGATGTTGATTGATAGGTGTAAATTATACTATGTTTTGATAGATGGTTAAGTGTGCTTTTGAGTATCTCTTAGATGATTATCATTTATATACGCTTAGAATTATGTTATTATTCGTGTTTGTTTATATCCTAAATGTTTGTGTGGTTTTGAGCATGATTTGGATTTTATTTTTCAAGAGGTGTGTGATGTTTGTTTGAGTGTATGGAAACAAAAAATTGAAGAAAAGAGAAGAATTGGGAGTATGGAAGCATGTCAATATCATGATCTGCTTGTCACGATCATGACAAAGCAACAATTCTAGCAAATTTTTGTTTTCTAACACACGGCTCTTTTTGTAATTTTGACATTTTCGGGTTATTTTTGGGGCCAAATTAAGTGGGTAAACCCTAAAAAGAACCCTAGAAGCGTCAAGAACTATTTAAGAACATAAAACACTTGAAAAAAGTAGCCTCTAATGTAGCAAATTGAGATTAATCTATGAAAGATCAAAAGGAGCATCAGTTGTCCAGTATTTTCTAGATCTGCAGGTTCAGCTCCAAATCAAAATTTTCTTTCTTTGCTTTTGTCCTTTTCATTAAAATTAATGTGTGAACTAGATTGGAAGATGTTATAAACATTGATGATGTTTTAATTTCATATTAGGATTTGTTCTTAACTTATTTTTTGGCTTAAAGTCTATTGATTTCAATACAAAGTTTTGGGATATTTGTGTTTGCTTATACTTTGATAACAAATCGAGAAAGTAAGTCGATAGTAACCTGATTAGGTTGGATAATGAAAGTTAATAAGGTATGAAAATATCAAATTGATAATCATATGAATAGAGATCTTTTGTGAGAACTCGATTATCTAATACATTACTTAAGAATTAGTTGAAAATGTTAGGTTGTTTTTATTAATTGAGAGATTGCAAATCTAGAATTTTGTTATCAATTAAATATTATTAATTAGAGTTAAATGATTAGGTCTAGAGAGAGAATAATCAAAGCCTTCAGAAATCTTGGATCGACACCAAATTGAATCAAAGATGGTTAGTGCTCAATTTTACTTGATTGTTTAATTTCTGAATTTTATTTTCTCTCAAATCATATTTCAAAACCTTCAATAAAGTTAAATTCACTTAGTATTACCTAATTCCTTATGGGATCGGCACCTCAATTACTACAAGTTTACGATCTGTATACTTGCGAAATATTAGGAGTTTTACATTAAGTAAAACCTTCTCAACCAGGTTTTGGCATCATTGCTGGGGAATTAGTTTAGGACTTTTTGAATTCCTTTGTTTTAAGGAATTATTTCCCTATCTTGTGAATGGGTACCATAGTCATAAGAAATTAAAAAGAAAAGAGAAGGAAGGCGCAAAATAAAAGACACATCAATTTGTACATTATAAGGCAACAATGCAGAATTCAAAAAGTTAGATGCCAAGAAGAGATAGAAAGAATGATGATGGAGGAAATACATCATAGAGAGGAATGGAACCTTATAGAGTTTGTGAGTCCAAGGTTCAATAATTATCATCAAGGAATTTCACAACAACCTATGCAACTGACATATTTTTTTTAAAGAGATGGTGAATAATAATTGTCTTTGGGCATCGGAATGAAGCACACATTAGTCAACTGTCCCAGATCTAGAAGGAATGATTATAGTAGATTCAGTGACAACATTGCAGGCTAAAATTGACAACCTCACTAAGGAATTGAATAGTCTGACAATCTCCTCTTTCTCTCCATTCAATGAAATTCAGTAAAGATGCAACCTATGTGGATGAGAGAGTCATATTACAACTAATTTCTTCCTAATGAAAATCAATAATGTAGAGCAATTTAACTTCAATGAAGCACAATTCGGTCAAGGAAGTAATCATCCTTATTTGAACACGTATAATTCGAGGTGGAAAAACCACCTAAATTTTTTAGTCTAACAAATAAAGGACTCGGTAGGAAATCAAGACCTACTAGGATTTCATTAAGATGAGTCCAATTTAAGGGATTCAAAATTGGAAAAGATCATGGACAAGCTTATAAGTATGGATGAGGTCTATAAGAGACTAAAAGGGAAGTTTGAGCAAGTAATAGAAGATCATGCCTCTTCTATTTACAACCTAAAGGTTCAAATGAGCTAGCTTTCAAAAAAATTATGTAAGAGAATTGTGGAAAAATTTTTGAGCAACATGGAGGTAAATCTAAGAGAGCAATGTAAAGCTATTACATTTAGGAGTGGGAAGAGCTAGAAGAACCAACGAAAAGACAAACTAAGACCCACCTTGTAGAAGACCAGGCGAAAAAGAAAAAGGATGAAGAAAAGAATGAGGACCCTTCCTATACTCCTCCTCCACCTTACTCACCAAAAATACCATTCCCATAAAGACTTTAGAAGAACGAATTGGATGTACCATTCATAAAGTTCGTAGAAAAGCTAAAGAAATGGAAATTTTACTTGTCTTTTATGGAAGTGTTGAAACAAACACAGGCCCAAATATGTTAAGTTCTTCAAAGACATATTATCTGACAAGAGGACTTGGGAAGATGACCAAATGGTAGCCATGACGAAAACTTTGTAGTTGCTTAATTACCAACCATACACCCTCAAAGTTGTAAGATCCAAAGAGTTTTATGATACCCTGTGTAGTTGGTAATTTAGAGATTTCAAACTATTTATGCGACTTAGGCGCAAGTATAAACCTTATGCCTTTCTCAATTTTTAAGAAACTAGGGCTAAAAGATGTGAAGCCAACATCTATACGTATTCATTTGGTAGACAAATCGATAAAGAAATTGTTAGGCTTAGTGGAGGATATACCTATAAAAGTGGAAAAGTTTATAATTCCTGTGGATTTTGTCATGCTAAACTTTGAGCAAGATCAAAATTATCTTCTAGTTCTCGGTATAACATTTTTGAACACTGGAAAAGCCTTGGTAGATGTCCATAGAGACAACCTCATCCTTCTGATTGGAGATGAATAAGTGAAATTCAATATGAATAAGGTATTAAAGAATTTGAAGGAAGTTAGCTTGTTCATAAGAATCAATGAAGCTGAATCTTTAAAGGAGTGAGAGGAAGAAAAATAGATGACAAAGAAGATTAGGTTTGAAGAATATAAGGAATTCTCTATTCAAGAAGAGATTGACGAACAGATGATAGTAGAGATAAAGGTTGAAGAAGATACAAATATCTCTATTCATGAAGTGGAAGAAGAAAAGGAGATGAAGGTGGTTGAGGAAGAAAGAGAATAGTTCACCTTCTTAGAAGTAAAACTATTGAATTCGATAGACGATAAAAAGAATTTCATTATTCCATATTTTGTTGACAGTTTGTTACCTAAAAGCACATTACTGGATTTATTACATTTTTTTAATTTGACTAATTATGTCCTTATTATTATCTTGCAATGTGTAGCTTATTTACAGCCTATGTAGTTGAAGGTAGGCCATACAAGTGGATGCAAGCCACTAATAATTGATCCAGGTTGAGCATAGAAGGAAGAATATGCCAAGCTACTGAGGTTAACTAAACGTTATTTAGGATGCAACCTAAGAATTATGATAAGTTTTATTTTTTATTTTATCTTATTGGTATTTTGTTATTTTTATCTTGTAAGGAGTGAATTGCTGGAATTTCATGACTGGATGTATCTCTAAGTTTCAGCTCCAACACCATCACCACTGGAATCTCATAAGTTTTCTTGCTCTAACTTTTTCTTTTTATTTTTCTTGTCATTTTTATTTCCCTTTATGTGTTGTATTTTTTCTCACATTAAGGATAATGTGTTCTCTCTATTAAGTCAAGAGGACTTTACGATGATTAATTTTAATGACAATCAAATAATAATAATGTTATAAACAAATGAACGTTTTTAACAAGAATGTTAAGTGTGCAGACGCAAAGTCAATATATACGTAGACGTAGACGCAAACACAAACGCAAACGCAAAGTCAATATAGACGCTGACGCTAACGCTGACACAAAGTAAATATAGACGCAAACGTAGACGCAGACGTAGACACAGACTCAAAGTAAATATAGACGAAGACGTAAACGCAAAGTAAATAAAAGATGTAGACGTAGACAAAAAGGCAACACAGATGCAAAGAAGACGTAGACGATACCATGAAGATACATTAGTACATCAGAACAGTTATTTAGTCAAAGTTAGTTACAGAACTCAACTAAATGGCGATTACTTAGAAGCTGTTATCAAGAATCAAGAAGCAGTTAGAGACGAAGGCTATAAATATTAATCACAGTCGAAGAAGCTACAATCATAGAAAATCCAAGACAAGTTAGAAAGCTAGACAATCTGAGAAAAAAATTCTTACAATGCTTACTTAGAATAGAGCTAACATTACTATAACAAAAGCTCACAATCTTTTTCTAGTGAGAAAAAGAAAAGGCTGATAGCCTAGAGAGGCTAAGAAAAGAATACTTTGTAAGAGACTTGAAGAGGCGTGCAGTTAGATGCAACAAAACCTTGAGGTCTCGAGTTCGAGTACCAAAGAGGACAATACCAAGTTGTAGTCGCGTGCAAACTTGAGGTATGCGGGGCCCAGTTCACCCCGGTACACAAAACATGGATCCAACATTAAATGTTTCCCTTACTTCTAAGAGATTACAATAGAGTTAAAGATATCTTCAAACATTAAAGTCATTTATTTTCAAACACCTCCTTAAATATGCCTTTAATTACTACAAGCAAACTTCTTAATACTTCGAATGTATCAAATTTTAGGGCTTTATTAAGAATATCTACAATTTGATCTTAAGATTTCACATAATTGAGTTGCATCACTATTGAACAAAATGAAATATGTTATTGCTTGCTGCATTTATAAAATAGGAGGTTTTTGGCTGAGACAATGATCAATTATCAACAGAACTTTAGTAGGCTTTCCTTTGTTCAAAATAAAGTTATTTCATCAAATTTCTTAACTAAGTTACTTGAATCATACAAGAATTAAAAACTATATATTATACTTTACAAATTGACATAATAACAATTGGTTGCTTCTTCAAGATCCAAGTAAAAGTTGTATTGTCCAATTAAAATATGAAGCCAATAGTACTCCTTCAGTCATTAATATCTTCAGCCTAATCACTATTATTAAAACCTCTAAGTTTGAAACTATTAAAGGCTAACTACTATAAACCAAAATTTACAGTGCCCTTGATGTATTGCAAAATCCTTCTTGCAACTTTCAGATGGATTGATATTGGAATCTCCATAAAACAACTAACTAGTCAACTTTAAATAACATATTAGACTTTGTATAAGTTAAATATCTAAAACTTCTAATTAAGCTCCAGTGCATTGTTAAATCCATCATTTAGCCTTTATCATATTTGGATAGGCTAAAGGTGTGATTTGCACCTCATTATTTCACAAAAAGTCTAAGAAAGTTTGTATCATTATTTCTAGTACCACTTTGCACCCTAACAATAGTAAAATAATATTCAGTGCATCCCATAGTTACTAAAAAGAATATTCACTACACCCTGAAAGTGGTAACAGAGATAAAGATAGGGGCTTATTTAGATTTGTTATGAAACATTAAGGTGATTTTCACTTCTTTGGCAAGCATTTAAAGAGATAATTTAAAGATCACACCAATGCCTAATAGGTCCAAATCGCCTAGTTATAACATAATATAGGCTAAATTTATAACTCATATGCTAAAAATTGCCAAAAACCTAACTTAGTTAGGATTTAAGGCAATACCAGTACCATTTTAAAAATGTTAAGGTGTGATATAATACCACAAATAAGGTAGGGACTAATAGTACCATTTTAAGAAATGTTAGAAGATAATTTGTACTTGCTGAGCCAAAGGAGGTTCCAATTGATGTTTTAATTATAACAAAACAAAATTAATACTAATGTTTTTATTATTTTGATGAAAAGAAATATTGTAAGAAAATGAATCCATAAACTCAAAAAGATAGTGTATGAAGTTGATACAGAGAAACTGAAGTTTGCAATTGATGAAATGAAGATCAAAATAAGAACAAAAGAATCTCAAGGCTCATCAAGGTCATTTCACATGTTTTATTACTATTTGTAAGATCACTTTGTTAATTTGAAGATCTAAAAGGTTCATCATGCATAATCATTTCATCTAACTTTATTACATAGGTCTTTACATTCATCATAAGGTATTGAAGCTCTTAATTTTAATATAAAAGCCTCTTGATCTTTCAAATAATCTTTGAGAATATTTTGAGAAGTTTTTAATCATAGTTGGATTAAATAAGTTTTTTGGCATTTAAAGTTATTAAAATCTATTTTTAGGTTGATTGGTTGACTTATACAAGTTAATAATCGACGAATATAAGTTAAAGTTGTCAAATTTGAATTATTCGGAGTTCGACACTGATTGATGCATTGGTTAACTTATATGTCATATTGGTTAACTAATATCTTGAAGAAGAAGTTTTTTAAAAGGAAGGACTTCAAGGATGGGAAAAGTGATTTAAAATATAAATACTCCAACATCATTTACTTCATATGTAGAAAACTCAACATATAAAGACAAAATGTCCTCAACTCAATGACAATGAGAAGTTTGAAAGAAATTATAAGAAGGATAAGTAAAAAGCATTCAAATCATCAACTTGCGATGATGTAAGTGAATCTGAAAGCGCGCATTCAAAAGAAGATATATCTCAATGGTTCTTTATCATTATGGACAATGATAAGGTAACATCCAACCCAAATTCTTGTAATGATAGTGATGATGATATGACATATGATAAATTAGTTGAAAGTCTAGAAATGATGAGTAAGAAAATGAAGAAATTATATTTAAAACTCAAGGAAGTTAAAAAACAATGGATGAACGCATAAATAAGAATGAAAAAATAAAAAGTGAATTACATAGCATTAAAGCATAAAAAATGTGATTATTATTGACAATCATGACTTATATACATTAAGGTGTGAGAATGAAATATTTAAAAAGGAAATTGATGCTCTCAAAGATTCTTATCCAAATTCACTAGAGGGAGTGAAAAACTAGAAAATATGTTAGGAGCTCAAAAGACTTCCAATGATAGGCATGAAATTGGATATAAATGTGAAAGTATTTGAAACACTAAAACTATCTTTGTCAAAGGAAAATATTTACATAATGAATAATCGTTGCCTATAATGACAAATGAGTATAAAGCATCCACATCTAAACATATACATGCAAAAGACACATTCACTAGGCCTTAACCTTAAGCAAACATCATACTTTCATGTATGGCTCACAAACTAAGCATAGAGTTCAGTACTCTTAAGGGAAGAATATGCATAATTTCCATGATAACATGCAAACCCTATAAAAGCATACATTAGGCTTTCATTCATAGTAGACATCATGTATATAATCATGGTAAAACTTTTCACTATCGTAAGAGACCATACAACACATTTAATGTACAAAGAAAACTACACCATTATGTATACACACAGAGAATTCTAAGCAATGCATTATGCATCATTGTTACTCATTTAACATAGTATGTCATTTTAATGGTAAGTTTGGGCATGTTGATAGATTTTGCTTTGTAAAAAAAAGGATGGCAAGCAAACCCTTGAAAGTGTGGGTTAAAAAGAAGAAGAAATATAACAGTCAAGGAACTAAGCTTATTTGGGTTCCTAAAACACATTGATTACCTTGGTTTGTAAGATTATTAGAAAAAAATGGCATATAGTGGAGATAGTAATTATTGAATTAAGTATTATTAAGGAGGGTATCCATTTTATTATGATGAACGTAACCTGGTTACCTCAAAGAAAGTCTTGAAGATGTTATTCTCAGATATGGAGAATTTAACAATAAAGACTTTTTTAAAATAGAAAATTGTTAAAAAAGTGAGAGAAATGAGAAGCATAAGAAGCTTCTAATGACTTGTAAACTCAAGAAGAATTTTCATTCAAATCTCGCATAAGTAATGCTCAAGGTGAGGTAATTATTAGTTCAAGATATAGAAATGTGTGACAACTTGCATTTATGTGTCAATTTGAGTATAAATCCTTAGTGATGAATGATTGGGTTTGAATTATGAATAAGGTGTTTTTCAAAGTATCTAGAATTAGATATTATTGTACAAAATACGGAAAATAAGTTAGAATTTATATTAATTAAGCAATATTTTTTAAAATCATTAACTAAGGATAATGTTTTCTTAATTGACTTCATATGTTTGAAGTTTCTTTTAAAGTTTTATATAATTATTGATTAATATTACCATGATCTATTAAGTGTTTTGATGTTTAAATTTAAGTTTTAAGACTGTTCTCTAGCCTTTCAGAACATACTGGTTGGCTAATGTCTTAGTGTGGTTAGCTAATGTAACCAAAAATCTTATTTTCTACATTTTTAATGATTTCGTTCTTTGTTTGATCGAAGCTCTAGTCGCCTAATTACTCACACTGGTTAACCATTGTCTTTAAATCATCGATTTTTTTAAAGAAATTTCATCGTTTTTTTAATTAAAAATTTTTATAGTTCCAGTAAGTTTGTGAGAGGATTTGTTAGGTGAATGGTCGACCACAAGACTATAATGGTTGACTAATGTTGAACAATGGTCGACCAATGTCTCTTTTAGGCAAGACAATTGAGTTATAGTGAGCTTTTGACATATTTTATCGATATATAAAGGTTGACCGCAACCTTTTACTGATCGATTAGTGTCCCTAAGTGGTCATCAGTACATATGATGTAAATCCCCCTTCCTTTTCCTTCCTTTTGTTTTCTCTTTTTCTTGTTTAAGGCTTCTCAAAACCATAGATAACTTGTATCTTTGAAAAACACCATACTCTATTGTAAATAGCTACCCTCTTTAATTTTTTTCCTTTTTTTATTAAAGATCTTTATAATTTACATTCTTTTTGTATAAACCCCTAACTTTAGGCTTGCTTGACAATGTTCATGTCTTTTTTTATATAGAAATTATAGGATTTGTCTTATTTGTCATTATAGAATTTCAAATTTGATTACTTTATTCTATCATTATTTTGGAATTATAGTACTTAATAAATTATATATTCTTTTATGAAGTTGATTGTTGGATATTACAATTTTGCTTTTATTTAAAATTCCACCATCTAATTTTGTCAAAACTTACCCTTAGTGCTTTAATTAAATCTTTCGACTTAGGCATAATACCAAAATTAGGGAATTTTCAAATTAACACAATTAGGGATGTCTCTATCAAAGTTAACTTTTGTTTTAACTCTTTAAATATTCATTAGCAATCTTTAGTGAGAAAGTTTGACAATCTTGATCAAATCCATCTTTTTAACCAAGTCAATTTTACACATCACACTTTATATTATGTATTTTTAGTTAATGGATTTCTTTTTGATGATTCCAAAAAAGAAGAGAACATTGGTGATATTAGATTTAGGAGGAGTAATAACATTCAAGGGGAGTGATGAAATTTAAGGGGAGTGATTATTTTATCATGTTTTTTTTATCTCTTACACTTTATATGATGATTTTGAGTAAATTTATGTTATCTTCAAATTGAATTATGTTTTATGCATAAATTAAGAGGAAGTTAGTCAGTTTGTAGTTAATTATGTGCTTACTATTTTTATATTTATTTATGTGCTTAATTTTATTATTGTTGCACTCTAATATCATAAGTGTTTTTTCATCATCGAAAAGGGGGAGATTGATGAACCAAGGGAGGTTGCAATTGATGTTTTGATGATAAAAATAATAATTACTATTAATGTGTTTATTATTTTGATAAAAATAAATATCATAACAAAATGAAGCCATAAACTTAAGAAGATAATGTAAGAAGTTTACAAAGAGAAGTTGAAGTTTACAATTAATGAGACAAGGATCAAAAGAAGAACAAAAGAAGATCAAGGTGCGTCAAGGTCATTTCACATTTTGTATTATTATTTGTAAGCTTACTTTGTCAATTTGATGATCCAAAAGACTCACCATGTATAATCATTTCATCTTACTTTATTGCATGAGTCTGTATATCCACCAAGAGGCATTGAAGCTTTAGATTTTAATATAAAAACTTCTTGGTCTTTCAAATAATCTTTAATGAATATTTTGAGAAGTGTTTCAATAATATTTGATTTATTTATTTATTTTATTTTATTTATTAGATATGTATGCACATCCATTTATAATTTTGTAAGATCTTTATGACACATTTCATATAGACCTATCAGAAATAGTCTCTTTATAAGGTAGGAGTAAGGTTGCGTACTATCAAAGCTCCCCAGGTCTTACGCCTTAGCGGGACTTTAACTGAGTGTTGATGATGATGGTGTTTTAATAATATTTGAAATAAACAAATTGGTTTTAAGCATTTAAAGTTGTTAAAATAAAATTTTTAGGTTAATTAGTTAATCTATATAGGTTAGTAGTCGACTAATATAAGTAAAAGCTATTAAATTTGAAGTTTCTAAAGTTTGCTATAACACTAGTTGACCAGCCTGTATATTGATTGACCAGTATCCTTTACTGGTTATAATTTTCCAATGACCGATTAGTATGCTATATTGATCGAGAAGTATGTCAAATATAATCATTCTAACAGCTAGTTATTGGCTCCAATTGCTAGTTTGGGTCCTAAAATATTATAAATAGGTGTTTTCTCATTGATTTTAGTATCAAGAAGATTTTGGGTATTGTATACACACATTTTAAGGAGCTTTTCAATTATTTGAGCATCATTGTATCATATTTGTATGAGTGAGTCATTTTGGAGTTATCAAGTGGATAATTGAGATATTTTTGAATTATAATTCTTTGTTGGAAAGTTGAATATTGTACTTAGGGATGATCCAAGTGGCATTGAGGTTCTTCTTAACCTTAGAAGAAGATTATAAGAACTCTTTATCGAGAAAGATCGTACAAAAGTTATTCTTCGCATTGAAAGAAGAATTATAATGAAATTCTAAGAAGATTCATAGGGGTGGATATAGGCAAGGGTTGTTTGTCGAACCACTATAAATGAATTTGCATTCTCTTTTCTATATCCTCTTTAAATTATTATTTAATTAGTTAACTGATTTACGTTAAGTAATTGTCTCATTCTTTTTTTTTTATGAAAGGTATATAAATTGAATCAAAATAAATGTACACGGTCTATGGGGCATACCCTGACTAAGGTTTGTAACCCAATCAACAATGCCACCTATACAGTCAAAAAATCAAAAAGTAATCAATGCATTGGGATATAGTCTATACAAGATCTTGTACATTACAGTTTTTATCTTATACACTACATCAAAGCTCGTAAAGGAAGCAAAGTCTAATTGGATAGCATTTCTTGTCTTCCATACCATATACATGGTACAAATTAGTGCCAATCTTACTGCTCTACTTCATAGACGCACTCTAGTGTAATCTTTCCTGATCCATTTTATGGCACTAGGCAACGAGAACATGGTGCGGGTCAATCCCAGCCAACCCTGAATGACTCTCTAAACTTCACCTGTGGAAGAACACTTAAAGAAAAGATGGTTAACAGTTTCCAATTTAGCATTACACAATCTGCATGTTCGATCTATCTCCAAGAATAACAAGTTATCCTTTGTTGGAAGTATATTGCGTAGACTATGCCATACAATGAAGGAGAATTTTGGTGGAATGTATTGTTTCCAAATAAATGACATCCATGTCTTCTAGAGTATTTGATCTGCAGTAGCTCATAAACTTTCTGTGAAAAGAGGGTTCCATTAATGCATAATGTCTGCATCCTATATTCTACCTCCCTACGGCCACCCAATTTGTCTATCAATATATTTCGAATCTGTGCAAGTCTTTTCATTAGGGGTGAGTCTTGGGTTTGAGGTTCCTAATCCTACACTGATGATCCCTTTAAGTATATTTCATGAATCCATCTTACCCACAAATAATCAGCTTTGGCATGAATATTCCACAACACTTTAGACAATAGAGCCGAATTTCATAATTTACAGTTTTTCAAACCCAATCCACCCTCCTCTTTGGGTACATAAATATTTTCTCACGCCACCTTAAAATGTTTGCCACCCCATAGGAACAACCTACATATGGAGGTTATTCTCTCAAAGATAGTTGATGGGATGGGGAATGCCTGGAGCCAAAAAGATAGTAGTCTTTGAATGACAGAATTAACCAATTCAATTCTACCCGCATATGAAAGGGTCTTCCCATTCCATTTATTTATAAAAGCCTCTACAGATTCCATTAGTACAGAGAATTGGGCCTTCAAGACCTTCAAAGGTGCTAGAGGGACCCCTAAATATCAAACAGGGAACTCACCTGTTGGATACTTGACCATCTACAAAATTTCATCTATATCCCATCCATAGACTCCAGCTAAATAAACATTGGATTTTGGGGGGTTAACCCTTAGCCCTGCCACTTCTTTCAATTCAGTTAAAGCATCCAATAGAATCTAAATAGAGTCAAAATCACCTCCAGAGAATAACATAAGATCATCCGCAAATGAAAAATGTGTGATACCAATTTTTTGACATTTCAGATGGAAGTTGAAATGGGAGTTAGCAGCTCTCACTTTTAGCAATCGGGAGAGGTACTCCAAACAAAGGAGGAAAAGGGTTGGTGACATAGGATCACCCTGTCTCAATCCCCGTCTACCTTTGAACATACCACGTAATGTGCCATTAATTGAGATCGAGTAAGATGTAGTTGTTACACATTCCATAATCCATCAGACAAATGTAAGAGGGAAGCCCAACCCTTTTGTCATGTCTTCGAGAAAATCCCAAGAAACCGTGTCATAAGCTTTTATGATATCAATTTTGAGCATGCACAGAAGGGAAATATGTTTTCTAGTGTAACCTCGAATAAGTTCCTGCGTAAGAAAAATATTATCTAGCATACTCCTCCCTGGCACAAAAGCGGCTTGTGCTGAATCAACAATTTTACCCATAACTGAAGCCATGCATTCTGTCAATACTTTAGTAATCACCTTATACACAACATTCATGCTATTGGTCTAAAATCTGATACTCTTAGTTTTGCCTTCTTCTTTGGAATGAGAGTGATGATTGTATGATTTAGTTTTTTAAGCATCCGACCCATAGTGAAAAATTCCTCTACTGTTATAATTACATCGAATCCAACAACATCCCAATGTTTCTTAAAGAAAGCAGATGTATATCCATCCGGACCAGGAGCTTTGTCATTGCCTATGTCAAACATTGCCCTTTTGATCTCAGCATCCATAATCGGGGCAATCAGTAATTCATTTGTCTCTACATCTAGCACCGAACCATTCCTAACCACATTACAGTCTATGCTGTTCACAGGGGTTGAAGTGCCAAGAAGCTCCTTAAAATAACTGATAACACAATCTGCCACTTCTTCCAATGAAGCAGTCATAGAACCATCCTCCTTAATGAGATGAGAAATAGCATTCTGCATACCTCTCTTCCTAGCTACAACATGGAAATACCTTGTACTTTTATCAGCCTCTATAAGATCTTTGCACTTAGCCTTTTACTGAAAGAATTACCTCTCTGCATCCAGTAAAAATCCAGCTTGCTTCCTCTTAAAATTCACCTCATGTTTCAGCTCAACATCATCAGGCCTATTTAGAGAGGCCTTATATGTAAGCTGAAACTTTTCTATTGCCTTCTTAGCCTTGTATGAAATGTGACCATAAGCTTCAGAATTGAGAGCCTTCAGAGGATACTTTAATGCCTTCAATTTTATGTAAAGAAAAAATTGAGCTGTCCCGACTACTACCTTCTCCCAGCTGCTGGAAAATATGTCCTGAAAGAGAGGGTGGTTAAGCCACATATTGAAGAATTTAAAGGGTTTATTACCTCTAGCTTCCATATGATTGAAGGCCACCACTACATGACAGTGGTCTGAATCTGCCAACATATCTAAAAAATGAGCTGAAGATGCATAACCTAAAGAACCCCATGCTTGATTAAGTAGTACTCGATCCAATTTAGCCTATAGATGATTTTTATGTCAAGTGAAAAACTCCCCATAAATGGGGCATCTTCTAAGCCAAGTTTCATAAAGAAATCTAGCAGTTCCTTGAGCAAATAAGCTAAAGGAGGTTGACATCCAATTCTTTCACTAGTAGCGCACACACAGTTAAAATCCTCCATTATAATCTAGGGTACCACTGAATCCGATCCCATCCCCATCAAGTACTACCACAGTTCTCTTTTTTTTGTTAGACAATATATCCCATACATAAAAGATACTATAAAGGTTTTTTGCGTAATGCGGCATTGAACTTTACAATGTATAGATTGCTCCCCTACATCCAGAACATGACAGTGATAGTATATAGAATTCCAAACAATAAACATTCTACCTCCTGCAATAGAGTCAAAATTGTGACAGAATTCTTAGCCTGTAAATCTGTTTTTCATCATCAATCTAAGACCATCAATAGAGAATTTGGTTTCAAGAAGACATGCAAATTTACATTCGTGTTGTCTAATAAGATTGACAACACTGTTTTGTCTCGAGGCCTTATTAAGGCCTCGGACATTCCAGTATATCATCTTCATATAGCATGTGTGGAGGTCCTCTCACCTCCTAGTTTTTGCGTAATATCAGTATTACCTTTACCCTTATCAACTCTAGTAATATTAGCCTTCTCCTGTACCTTAGCACCTTCAGTTATTGTTCTATTGAATTGTGT
>JAOTJB010000007.1:22721662-22734183 GCA_027123815.1 Erythroxylum minutifolium | reverse complement strand
TATATATTTTTAATAAATATAAATTGGTTCATATTTTATATCTTTTATTTTATATAAATATTTTTGTATAATTTATGAGTAATTTTATCTTACATTTTACTATAAATGATTATGTTATATTTTATAATTGAATTTTAAAAAATACAACTACAACATTTTGAAATTGTCTTAAAATAAAAAATTTTAAAAATATATTAAACTACTGGGCCGATGGGTGGCTCGTGGCCCGGGCAGGCTGACTAAGCCGAGCCATGGGCCTACCCACGGGCTGGTTAGCCTCGGCCTACCCACAAGCTACGGGTTATTTTTGGGATGCACGTGTCCGGATACAGGTCGGGCCATTACCATTGACATTTTTTTAACCCGTTGAGATGCCTAGGTAAATCATTAGCCATGATTGTGTCGGTCAAGAAGACTCTGACCCCATAAAAACTAAAATTGAGCAAAGAGTGATAAAAGCTTCTCTGCTAATTTCATTCAGTATACCATGGTCTTTTATATCCACAGCAGTGAAACAATCTCTACTGTCCATTTCTAACCCCTTAACATCAATGGACCATAGAAAAGAATATGCTAGAAGCTCTTATCTGTACTAAATAGAAAAAAACAAATATTTTGTTAAAACATAGTCGTAAAAGATTCTAGAAACAACACCAACTATTTTATCATGTACATGGGTTGCACCATATTATTATGAAGAAGCTTGAACTTGGGTTAATTTTGATTAGGTTTGCTTCGTATTGAATTCAAGGTTGGGTAAACTCTGTTCTCCAACACAGAAGTTAGATAAACACAAATAGAATTACCCCAACAGCGTAATTCAAAATTACTCGGGATAGACGTATTCCAGGGAAAGCAATAATTGCATTGGATCAGTTCCATGAAAGCTCGGGTGCAGAAATAATTGAAGACTCAGACAACTTCTACAATTATACAAGAGCATCTTATTATATATATATATATATATATTAGCAAGTGGGTATATGAGGGGCTCCTGGTCCGGGAGAAGATAAATGAAGTAGACAAGGGATATGGGCTTATTAAGCACTTCACTTTGTGCCCTTTATGTCCATTTGATTGCGTCGTGTGCATGTGCGTGGTTTGCTACATTCGGATGGGCGCACATGGCTCCTCCCCCAATTTCCCTTTCCCATCCAATCATCGTCTCCCAACAAACGTACATTTTTTAACCACCAACCCCCTTTGTGCTCTTTGTATCTTTTATACAAGTAGAACATTACACGTTTAGGACGGACGAGACAAGAATTAAGTTGAGTTCCTCCTATTTGGTTTTAATTTTTAGTATGTTCCTGTTTCATCTGTTATCCAATTTGCGTGGTCTTCCGTTATTTAGCATCCGGCCACGTAACTAAGTAGTGAACCACAGGCCATGGACTCTGTTTCTACAGACACTTGTATACCCTCTGACCTGTTATGTTGTGCATGCATTCTCTTCTAAGCTTAAAGGTTTAAGTTTTCCTAACAAATTTGAAATAAATTATGTTCTGTATACATTCTCTTCTAAGCTTAAAGGCTAAGTTTTCATAACAAATTTGAAATAAATTGTTTTAACGTTTTCAGTTTTTAAATCCTTAAACCAATCCTTAACATTAACTTCTGTTAATAAAACAACTCTTACCAAAATTAACTATCATACTAACATTAATGGGTTCATGGGGTCGTTGAAGCCGAGAATTAATAGAGATGGAGGAAACAATGAATAACTCTTCACTCCAATTTTATGAATAGAAAACTTGGGAACGTAATTGTAAGTACGGTCTGAACAAGAGCAACAGTAAGGGTAAAAGCCAATCTATTGGCCAACTGAGCCCCTCAAAAGTTTTCTATTTTTTAGCCAGTAGAAGCTTTGCACTTACCACTAACTGGGCAGCATTTGGATCAAAGTCTCTCCTCCTTTTGTACAGTTTCCTGCTTCCTGGGTCCTCCGTACTACTTGCTTTCCTGGTAAATGACAATGGCTAAGCTTGTCTGTGTTACGAGTATAAGTCACTTTGAGAGAACCACACCTCAAAAGTTAGCTTGAAGGAAGGAGAGCCCAAGGTCTTTTAAGGTTTGTTCTAGAACCATGCTTTCTCGATATAGGACTCGTAACATTGTTTCCCTCTTTAGAAGTCGGCGTCCCGACGGCTTTCACTCCACGGTGCTTTACTTAGTGACGCTTCATTCGTTTCAGTTCACGGTCAGCCCTCTTCCGTAGGTAGCCCTTTCCGGTGGCCAGCTCTCAATGAAAGCACTAATTGTTACGAGTATAAGTTGCCTTGAGAGAACCATACCCCAAAAGCTAGCTTGAAGGGAAGGAGAGCCTAAGGCCTTATAAAACCTGTTCTAGAACCATGCCTCTCCGATATGGGACTCGTAATAGTCTGCTTCTTTCTTCTAGCACTCCTTTGCATTTCCATGGTTGCAACTAAACTAAGGTACACCTGGCTACACTTATATGACCATTTCTTTTATTATGAACTCCCTTCACATAATTCCCTAGCCTCTAACAAGTAACCAACTCTATTTTGCAGGATATGGCAAGTGAAACCCAGTACCATCTAGACAGTGTAAGCTTTCTTCTCTTTCTGTCTGTTCTGTTCTGTACATTTCTTTATTAACCGATGCTCTTGTTTTGTATGTGATCCTGCTAGTTTACCTGACTTTTACATAAATGTTTAAATTTTCAGGGTAACTATGGGCCTAGGACTTTAAAGAGCTATCGTAAGCATCGAATCATCTATCTTTAGAGCTAACCCAGTTCTGTACTTTTATGTAGTGAACTTCAGTATTTGAATTCATTGGACTCGATCTGAATTTAATAAATTTTTTTGGGTCAAAATATATTTAAGAAGATTTAGGTTCAAATTTAAATATTCATACTGGAGTTCAGATTTAAGCCTTAGGTTCCCGGATCTGGACCCGGCCCCAGTACCGGAAAGTTGCTACTCACAACCCAAACCAAATGGAACCATCAGACTGATTACTTTTTTTCTTAATTTATATAGTGTGTTTTTGGGTGAGACATTTACGATTTTGATGTGATGGATCAGAATGCCACTCACAATGTACAAGAAGATGTAGCCAGACACAGTATCACAAGCCTTGCATGTTCTTCTGTCAGAAATGCTGCACAAAGTGCCTGTTTGTACCTCCTGGCTGCTACGGTAACAACGGTGTCTGCCCTTGCTACAACAACTGGAAGACCAAGCGTGGAGGACCCAGATCACCAATTTCGACCTACTCAGTTATGCATTGTGTCTTTGGTGACCACAAAGAATTCGGTCCTTTTGGGTTTGTATGTTACGAACCTGCAAGCCTAGAGCGTGCTGACCACATTTATAATGGTGTTTCTTTTTCATTTTGATTCCATTTTAGAAATAACGTATGAGAAATGATAATATTATTTCGAGATATTAAATTTTTAGTGCTACACGTATCAAGAAGCTAGAAAGTAAAGGTCGTCTAAAGAAAGTAATAGACAAAAAGGTGCATATTTAACCTTAAGATTTACATCTCCTTATAAATATAATCCCAACGTTTCAAGTTGTACAAATTAAACTCTATTATTTGACAAACATTACAATTCAACTCTAAGTTAACAGAGAAATTGACGGCAATGTGATTCCGTCAATTTTTGGCCAGGTCAACAATAACCTGACATATGTTTATAATATTTTAATGTTGATGTGGGCACCATGCAGTGGTAGTATGGGACCTGTGTATTTAAATTAAAATTTTTAATTCAAATTAATATTAAAATATGGAAACCGATCAAATAATTTAACCCTAATGTTTGTAAACCTGCAAATTAACTTAACTAATTAACCTATTTACTTATCAGATAATTTAACCCTAAATTTATTAACCTAACAAATTAACCTATTAACTTAACTAATAAAATTTAGTAACTACACTAATTAAGTAACCTAACCTATTAACAAAAGCGAAACTTGAATCCCTAACAGAAGCATATGTCGTGAAGAAGCTATTAAAAAATCCCAATTTTTATTGTCAATACTGTCCGTCCTCACTTGTCACCAATCATCCTATGACATTCATTGTTAGTCATTGGCGAAGTTGTCACCATTTTAAAGTTTACAACGTTCATCTGTTACTGGTCACAATCGAATTCAACTTTACAGCGTCTTGAGTTTACTATTATAAAGAGTTGTTTCAATTTTGTATCTTCTTTTGGCTACTTTCATATCTTTTTTATTGCTTCTTATACATGACATTTTTATATATATATATCTACTTTTGATTGCTTCATTTTTGTATGTTTTTTGTTGTTTCCTTTTCATGTATTTGTTATTGCTTCTTATTAGTGTCTGATTCAATTTCTTGTGTATGTACTTTTGCACACTTCAATAATTGTATTTGCTTTTGGTTAGATTAATGATTGTATCTACTTTTTTCTGTTAGAATTTGTCGCGTCTTTTAGCTGCTTTTCTTCTTGTGGGATGCACATAAGAGGCAATTTCATGCGAGGACATGTATGTTTTGATCTGCCTCTCATGTGGTCCCACTTGAATGTTTATGTTATTAGGCTTATGTATATGACAAAATAACACTTTTAAGAATGAATCCAAAACAAAAGATGCCTTTGCTACCGCACTTCCCTTTTCTTTTGTATCCATTGACTTGCTCCAACATCCTTTTCCTGCTTCCTTTTCTTCGCTGAATGTACATGTAGATGCGATAGTAGTACCAAGTGGTGTTGAGTGAATTCTATCTTCTACTAAGACTACTTTAGTTGCTTTATCTCTTATTGTAAATTCCAAGATTAAGTTAATAGTGCTGAGCTTCTTCCTAAATTTTCTCCCTATTTATCTCAGTGATATAAGAATCTAATTCTTGAATAATATCCTTTACCTCACTTATAACATTCTTCATTGGGAGGCTAGCATAAGTAATTTAAGCTTTAGATTTCAGACTCATCTCTTCTTTATTAGAATTGGCCAGTATAAGTTCCTGGTAATCTCCACGTTTAAACTTTCTCCCTGAGGGGATCCACACACATTTTGAAGATTTTTGGTTTGATTTCTAGGAATAAGATATTTTAATTAAATCCTCTACCAGTTTGTCTTCGTCCTTTAACATGAGTGGTGGAATTTACTAAAGTTACATACTTAGTCGTGTCTCCAAGTTCTAAATTAGGTTGTTGAATGTACAAATGACTTTGTTATGGATGAGAACGGATGAGAGTTATATTTGTGTTATTTCTTACATTGGGAATAATATCGTTAAGAACTATGTTTACTTTAGCTTTGAAGATTCCATAAGTGTTTATGTAAACCCTAAACATTGTTATGCGTCTTCATTGCCAACGATGATGACTATGAATGTTAAAGATGGTGATAAGGTAGGGAAGTTGTGGACTAATGATTTATTAAGTTTCTATGATTTAGAAAGGAAGCTTTACTCAATTTTTAGATTGAGAACTAATGATTTCTTGAGTTTCTATAATTTAGAAATGATTTTTTAAGTTTCTATATGATTAAATATTTTTCTACATGAACAAATATTGATCTTTTTTTAATCTTCAAATTGAATTAATATTTAGAATTTATATAAACCAAACTTGTTGATTGTTTCTTAAGCATAGTGTCTCTCTATGATCTGAATTTGCTTGTGAATATCTTTTGTGCTCAGAAATTATTTTGTAATGGTTGTTTTACTAGTTTTAATGGCTCAATATGGAAGTATAAGGCTTTTTTATAGTGTACATTTCATGTTAGAGCCTGAATTTAGATATATTGGTAGGGATATTGCTACATCTGAGAATGTTGATATTTACAATGTTATTAATAGACAAATATATGAGATGGGGAAGGATTTAGGGTATAAGCAAATTGAGAAGGCATATTATAGAGTACCTAGTTTTAACTTTAAAAAGTCAATGAGAGTTATAGAGGCAAACTAAAGTTGTTTTAAACTAGTAAACCTTATGTAAATACATGAGATTGTTGACCTATATGTAACTCATCATTTAGAAACACTTGTCTATGCTCCTGACATATTATATATAACTGGAGGAGAGGACCATAATGACGATGAACATGGTGTAAATATAGAGGAACTAGTGCACATGGGAATATAGAGGAACATGGTGCACATATGAATGAAAAATTGGAGGAACATGGTCTACATATGAATGAAAATTCGAAGGAACAAGATGCACATATAAATGAAAATTTGGAGGAATATGGTGCACATATGAATGAGAACATGAAGGAACATGGTTCACATTTTCAATCAAAATTCTATTTATACATTCTAATAACCATCATCTAGTTGAAATTGCATCAACAGATTATGGTAATGTTATTAGTACTGATGAATATCCTAGTAGAGAGGATGCAGTGAAGCTTTGCGTAGGCCCAGTTCAAATGTTATAGATAATCCTACAAATGTGGATATCAGTGGAGATTGATAATGGAGTTTGGAACTATAAAAGAATTTAAAGATGTTGTTGTTGATTATGTAGTACATACTGGATATTTCATATTTAGTGTTTTCATCAACAACCATGTCTTCACCTATTTTATATTTAGTGTTTTCATCAACAACCATATCTTTCCCAAACAATGGTGAACAAACCAATGAACTTTTGTATTAGGAGAGGAATGGGGGTTCAATTAAGAATTTTGGACCAATTAGGATTTCACAATTGAATAATAAAAGCTTCAATTAGGGACTTTGTTTAAAAACTTAACTAATATAATTATAAGATACAAAATTATTAATTAAATTAAAAAGTATTAATAATTTTAAATTTTAAAAATAAGTCACTAGACCCTATTATGTCATGTCGCATACACGTGGCAGAGAAGTCCATTAATTGATTTTTAAAAAAATTATCATTTCAACTAATAACATCTCAATAGCTTAACTACCATACAATATATCATTTAACATTATTCATATGTTCATATCCATTCTGTTGTAACCTTTATTTAATCTTATCATTTAGTTAAGATGAATCAATTTCTAAATTATCATTTCAACTAATAGCATCTCAATAGCTTAACTACCATATAATATATCATTTCACATTATTCATATGTTCATATTCATTTTGTTGTAATCTTTATTTAATCTTATCATTTAGTTAGGATCTTATCTCACTTAGTACTATAAATATAGCATACATTGTACAACAATTCACAACATAAAATACAATACAAGTTCTTCACATTACTTTCTCTTTCATGATATCACAGCCAATACCCAAATCCTCTTAACACCTTTGATTTATTTTTTAGTCCAACCACACTACGTCAAAACCAGAACACACAACACATATTAGTAAGCACACCCATAACCACATCTTGGTAGAACTAACACAATACTACATCGAAAATACAACCAAAACTAGTCTTTTCCACACATCTAAATGCTACCATCTAGCCAATTACTCATATTCAACTACACACAATCATTGCACCCAATATTCAGAAATATACCAACAACTCTTATACAAATAAGAACATTACCAAAATCAACTCAGATTGTGAAGAATTTCCCAATTACACTCATATCATAAATCAATCTACCTACATTACCATTCAACCAAGTCACAAACTTCATAACTACACCACTAGATTCTATAAACTATTTGTTATGAAGAAATCAAATTAAAGTTATCCTTATTACCTCTGACCTTATTGGATATGTTGATAATAGAAGCAGACCCTCACTCATTGGATTACATCAAATGGAAGAAATATGATCAGCTAGTTCATTGTTTTCTCACTGACTCCCTCTCCAGCTCCACCACTAGACTTGCCCTTGGTCATCATATGGCTCGCGACCTCTGGGTTGGCATTGAAGAACACTTCAGTCACAGTGCTCTCTCTTCTGTCAGAAACTTCACACACTCAAGAAGGGCTCCAACACCGTCATCGACTACCTCCATATGGTGTCCACCACTATCAAATAACTTGTTTCCATTAGAGACTCCTTCTTTGATGATGACCTTACCCTCTTCACCTTGAATGGATGACTTACAAACTACGAATCCTTCATCATGATGATCGAAAATTTCCACACCAACTCCATATTTGTCAAGCTCAAGGCGAAGCTTTTACTTCAAGAAGAGAGGATGCTCTCTTTTCACACACCACTTTTATCAAATTCAACCTTTGTTTACTTCTCCAAAACCAAACACTCTACCCATGGTAGAGTCGGCGATACGGGACAACGTGGGAGGCACCCAACATCGTCCTTGAATTCATCTAGGGGAATTAATTTTAACCCTACCTTTGTTGTATCCTCCTATCCATGTGTTAACTCATTGAGTGGCCCATTCACTAGGTCCAATTTTAATACATCACATTCTGAGCCCATACAAGTTAATGACAACCTACCCCATCCCTCCATACACAACCCATCCCAATTTCAATCCCAAAACCATCATAATACCTTTTATCCTAAGCCCAATTTCTAGAACAACAAGCCCTCTACCCAATGTCAAATATACTGGAAATGGAGACATAATACTGTTCACTGTCGATTTAGATACTCCAAATCCTATAACCGCTCTTTTCGTTTCTATCACCCTATAAATAATATTACCACAGCCTTTGCTACCACGAATATTCAATCTAATCATAATCCGACTGCCTTCAATCATAATACTGTTACTGATTGATTAATAGATACTGGCACAACTGCTCACATGACTCCACAACCTAATTTCATAGAATCTATCACACCATATGAAAGATCCAATCTAGTTATTGTCGGTAATGGACACACCCTTTCTATTTCCTCTACCAATAACTTAACATCTCCCACTTTTTCCCGTAATCTTCATCTTAGAGATATATTAATTGTCCTTCATATTACTGCTAATCTTTTATTTGTTGAAAAATTTGTCATTGATAATTCCTGTGTCATTGAATTTAAGCCATCTAGTTATGTTATGAAGGACCTCAAATCCAAGATCCCGCGAGCATAACAATCTCTACCTAATGAAGATTCCAATGCACTTCACCAATCCAATTACTCTCACAGCTGACTCCATTTCAATAAACTTGTGGGAGCAAAGCTTTGGTTATCCATATCACTCTACATTATCTAGATTAGGTTTTGTTTTATAATTTAAAATGTTCACACTCCATGTACTTCCTTTCTATAAGGAAAAAGTGTCCATCTTTCTTTTCCTATCTTCTTGTATTTTTGTGAAACCCTTATAACTAATTCATTGTGACATTTGGGGTTCCTCCCTATCTCTTTCCCACCTTGTTTATCGATATTTCATTATCTTTGTAGATGATTTTAGTTGCTTCACATGGATTTTTCCTCTAACCCATAAAAATCATGTCTTACTTCGCTTTTAAACCTTTAAAACCACTACTAAAAATTTATTCTCCACTACCATACAAACATTTCAATGTGATGCAACTCTTAACCTCACAAAAGGTGCTTTTGCTTACTATCTTATTTTCCATGGAATCACTCTTCACATCTTATATCCCTATATACGCTAACAAAATGGCCTTATTGAACACAAAATTCGTAATATAACTGAAACTGGTCTCACTCTTCTTCTTAATGCCTCTCTTCAAAGTTTCTCTAGTACAAAGTATTTACCACTATTATCTACCTTATCAACCTCCCACCCACTCTTATTCTTCATCACGAATCTCCTCATGAGGTCCTCTACTACACTAAACCTAACCTTACTCACCTTCACATTTTTTATTGTGGTTGTTTTCCTTATTGAGATCCACTTGTACAGACAAACTTACACCAAAATATGTACAATGAGTTTTCTTGGTTATACTTGTCAATATAAAGGTTATCAATGCTTTGATCCCATCACCTCCAAGCTTTATATTTCCTATCATGTTCACTTCATTGAACATCTTTTTAACTACAAAAATTTACCTTTTTCATCCTCCCCCTCACCTTCCTCACCTCCTATTTCATTACCTTTACCTCTTCTCCCTCTACTAATTACTTCTTTTTCCCCCTATCATAACCACATTACCTCCTCCTCCCCATCCCATTATCACAAGTACCTGAGACCACACTTACACCCCTCGTCACTTTTCTGATTACATCACCTATACTGTCACCATCTCAAATACTTTTTCCGATCCCACATCCTTTACTCAAGCTAACAAATTTCCTCACTAGCACCAAGTCATGCTTGATGAGTTCAATGCTCTCCATCATAATAACACATGGACTCTTATTCCCTCCTCACCAAATAGAAACATTGTCTGTTGTAAATGGGTTTTTCACACTAAACAAAATCTTGATAGTTCTCTTAAGCATTATGAAGCTTGTCTTGTAGCCAAAGGTTATCATCAAACCATAGATGTTTATTATATCATCACTTTCAGTCCTATTGTCGAACCAACAACTATTTGCATCATCATTGCCCTAGCCATATTTCATAATTGGTCTATTTGCTAACTTGATGTCAATAATGCCTTTCTTCATAATTACTTACAAGAACTTGTTTACATGTCTCAACCTCCTGGCTTCACCAATCCCCACCATCCTTGCTATGTTTGCAGACTCCATAAAGCCTTATATGGTCTTAAACAAGCCGCTCGAGCATGGTTTCATCGCCTAAGTCAAAAATTCCTTGATCTTCATTTTAAAGCCTCAAAGTTCGATACCTTTTTCTTCTTTCATAAAACCAACTCTTAAATAACCTTTCTCTTAGTTTATATGGATGATATCTTAGTCAATGATTCTTCACCCTCCTTTATCATAAAACTTATCCATTATCTCAACTCTGCTTTTTCTATAAAAGAATTAGGTCCACTTCATCACTTTCTTGGTATTGAAGCTCATACCACTTCTCAAGGCATACTTCTCAACCAAACACAATACACCAAAGCTCTTCTTCTTTTAGCTGATTTTGATAAATCGAAATTAGTTCATACACCCATTACTCCATCTCTTCCTTTTCCATAAATCATAGTGTTCCCCTTTTTGGTCCTTGATGAATTTTGTAGCACTATTGATACACTTCAATATCTTTGTCTCACCTATCCTTACAGTCAATTTGCTGCCAATAAATTATCCCAATTTTTACAGTGTCCTACTAACAGTCACTGGTCTGCGGTAAAACAGATTCTACGATATCTCCACTCCACAATTTCTCATAGCACTCATTTTACCAAATCTCCTAACCTTTCTTTAAAAACCTATTATAATACTGACGACGCTGGTTGTCCTAATGATTAGTGTTCTACGTCTGGTTATTGTATCTTTATTAGGCCTAATCTTATTTATTGGAGCGCTAAGAAGCGACCGTTGTTGCTCAATCTAATACTAAAGTTGAGTACTACAACATTGCTTTTGTCTTTGTAGAGTTACATTACTACCCTTCTTGATGAACTAGTTTTTACTACCCTTTTCCTAACCCTTTGGTGTGATAATCTTGTTGCTACATTTTTTGCCTCAAATCTATTTTTTCATGCTTGTCCAAGCAAATTAAAATTGAAATTTATTTTGTTAGTGATCTTGTGGCTAGTAAAGCTTTATTCGTTGGACACATTTCGCCTCTGTTTAGATTGTTGATATTATAACTAAAGTTCTTTCTTATTCATTTTTCAACAACTTCGAGACAAGCTCACAATTTTCTCGTACTGTGAGCTTGAGGGGGGTTGATAACATCTGAACAACTTAACTACCATATATTATATCATTTCACATTATTCACATGTTCATATCCATTCTTTTGTAATTTTTATTTAATCTTATAATTTAGTTTAGATTGAATCAATGTTAAATTGATTCATCTTATCTCACTTAGTGCTAAAAATATAGCACATATTGTACAACAATTCACAACGTAAAATATGATACAAGTTCTTTATATTACATGCTCTTTCATCAATAATGACGTGACAATGGATAAAAGTTTAGTCTACTTAGGGTGTATTTTGTATGTTTTGAAAATGATAAGATTGTAATTGAATGCTCTGAAACGTCGTTGTTCAAGTTGTACTAGAATGAAAATAATAAGGTTTAAAAAGTACTTTTAACCATTAAATATTTAAATATATTATTTTTATAATTGGAAGATGCTTTTAAAAATTGATAATAAAAATTGACTTATAATAAGATACTATTTGACCATGTATCATTATATTAATTAAAGTTAAAAATACGTAATTGTTAGATTGATTCCTATCATGGAATTACCTCTTATAGATATCAGGTAGTTTGATAAGAAATTGAACGATGGCTAAATGAGTTCATTCACAATTAAAAAAAAATATATGCTAACTCAAAATCTACGATCATAAAGTTATAGATGTGGGACAACCCTAATACCATCACTTGTGAATCTGCACCAATCTAAATTTAAAATTAAGGAGGAAAAGAAAAATAAATCTAAAAACTAAAATGGATACCCTTTTTGTCTGTTTGGTTATTGTCTACAACATGCAGAGACAGAACGAGACAAAAATTTACTGTCTGTTTGGTTGCTGTCTTCAAGATGCAGAGACGGGACGAGACAGAAATCTGAAGACGGAACAGAACAA
>JAOTJB010000007.1:22693259-22711633 GCA_027123815.1 Erythroxylum minutifolium | reverse complement strand
TAGCCTAAAGTGAGCATTGTGGCTATGAAAAATTGGAATTTCTGGAAAATCTGGGTTTTCCACTACCACACAGCAACATCTCACACTAGCCCTGAGGATGCGTGGGGCCATCCAAGGGGTCGTTTATTAAAATTTTTCAAATTTTAAGTTATTTATTAACCTAATTTGAATTTTTACTTAATTACATAAGTGAAATAATTTTTGGCTATTAACTTGGGTTTTCATGTTTGAATTGTGTATTATATTCATGAATTTATGATTCATTATCAATTAGTTAGCTCAACTCCCACTTACTTTATCAATTCAAAAATTTCACAAACTTGCTAGTAATCATCACTAACAACATAAGCAGTATTAAGCACCTATTTGCATTTAGCCTAATGATTAGTTAATTAAATTATGGGTAACACATCCACTAAATATAGCATCAACCAATCATGCATGCATTAATGAGTCTCACTCTAAGACTCCAATGATATTTTGGTTCTTAAGGTCCAAAATAAAATTATATGCTTCAGAATTAGTGTGAAAATTCATCCCTTTATAAAGCCTCAATATTAATGATACAAAACACTAATAATTACAATGCAAATTCTATTACATCATTCTAATAACAAATATTAAATGGAGGTGTCACACCTTCTTCTTTGTATATAAAATTATTTTAGAAAACATAGGCACTAATTCAAAACATCAATGCATCTTCATTTAATTTATGTCCATTGGCATTAATTAACAATTAGTCACATAGACAAATTTTCGAATTGATAATACATCATAAATTCATGAATATAATACACAATTATCAAGCATAAAAACCCAAGTTAATAGCCAAAAAATTATTTCACTTATGTAAATAAGTAAAATTTTAAATTAGGCTAGCAAATAACTCAAAATTTGAAAAATTTTAATAAATGACTCTCTTGGGTGTCCCCACGCACCCCACACGCCCCCGAGGCTTGTATAAAACGTGATTGTATGGCTGTAAAAAACTCAGATTTTTCATAAATTTCAATCTTTTATGGACACAATGCCCACTTCCAGCTATTACTTCTCACTCAATTTAACTCCAATTCGAGCATATAATATACCGTTGGAAAGATAATGTGACAAGAAACATATCAATATACATATCTCATGCAAAACAGTATTATAACAATTCAGTAAATGGGCCGAAACTTTTGAGAAACACATATTGCAGATGAACATACCAATGTTGGAAGGTTTAGTGAGACCTTACCTCTCAAACTTAACAAGTCCCTTTTTCTTGTACTTGCTTTATAAGTTCACCTTGTGATCTAATAGTCTCAAATAGCTCGATTTTGCCTTTTCTCGATATCGTGAGCAACTACCAGAGTTACTCACTC
This sequence comes from Erythroxylum minutifolium, assembly GCA_027123815.1. Classification (NCBI taxonomy): domain Eukaryota; kingdom Viridiplantae; phylum Streptophyta; class Magnoliopsida; order Malpighiales; family Erythroxylaceae; genus Erythroxylum; species Erythroxylum minutifolium. The sequence continues at coordinate 22,710,266 of JAOTJB010000007.1, read as the reverse complement.
TAATTCACATCCCAAATCCCAAGCCTTGCAAATGGTGGCTCAAAGAAATAAGAACACGAGGGAGAACTCAATATTTTTTAGAGAGCATTAAGTGTGGGAGGGAGAAGCTCGTGCATAAATTCTCTCTTTTACAACTTATGCAGAGAAATTGAAAAAAATGGTTAAACATTCCCAAAAGTAACCAATTACACATTGTATTATTTTGCTACAAAGATTTATACTTGCATATATAAATACACACAGTTTAAAGAGGTAGGTAACCAATTACACATTGTCTTATTTTGCTACAAAGATCTATACTTGCATATATAAATACACAGAGTTTAATGTGGCGCTTACCTCAACAATTTATTGCTGTTAACGATTTATAAATGCGGTGACAGTCAACTTGCTAAAAAAAACAGTATACGGTGGCAATCAAACGCGTAGCAGACTTTTCATTTATGTTTCCTCACTTCTTCTTCATCATCCAAATTTTTATTTTAGGTCGATTGTCACTGGAAAAATAAATAAAGTTTCTCTTTTTGATACTTGTTAATTTTGTGTTATTAATTATTTCTCATTTTAAATGGGTACGAAATAAAAAATAGAAGTTGTTATATTTATGGCGTTTGGCCCTTTTAATTTATACAGTTTCTGTTATTGGGAATCCAGAAGGCAAGTGCCATGAGTGAAGCACCAAAAGTTAAATTGCAATAAAACAAAACACGTCTTGAAAGTCACAGTGAAGATACAATGCAAGTAATCTGTATCTACTCTTACTTTTACTGATGTAACGAAACAGCGTAGAGCTATGGTTTAGTTTAACTTCTTTTTCTATATATAAGATATACTTTCGTTAGTTAACTTCAACAAGCTACAGCTACAACTATTGTGGCATCTAACAAAAAGTTTCACTTTTTTCTTTACGAAATCTTTTTGTTCAAAAGTCTTGATGTTTTTGTCTGTTCACTTGAATGATGCCTCCAAATGGGTACTTCTCGGTCTCTTTCAATTAACTCGTCTTCCTAGCTAATGGAATCTCTGAAAACTAGTTAATCAGAAACTTTGTTTTTTAAGTTTCTCTCTTGAACCCAGGTCAGTTAATTCTGTATCTTGCATGTTTTACATGATAAGATCTTGCTTTGCTTGTTTTCTTGGTAAAATTTGGATCTTTTCTGGGTTTTATTCGTTAATTTTTGTGTGCTTTGAAATTGGTCCGTTCATGGCGAACAAAGGAATTAGCTTCGTGGGCAGTGATCGCTGAGTATTCCTCTTCTTTTTCTTCACTTTGTTTGCAGATTGAGTTCTTTCCTTTATAATGAGCTGCAAGAAGAGATGATTGTGTTCCCCGTGAAAAGGTTTGCCAAATTGTTGAGGATACTTCTTTAATAAGCCTCAAAGAAGCGGGAAATTTTCCTTTTATTAGGATGGTGGGAGAATTTATTTCGAGTCTTGAGCCTTTGTTGCGACTCCATTTTTGTGGCAGGTTATAATTTTTATTGAAAAATCAGCCTGAACTTGTTAATGTTAATTTGTTAATGAATGTCATGTGGACAATCAATCCCGACATTGATGCGATGAGAAGTTGATGTTCCTTTCACTTGTCTATAAAACGGAAATTCTGCTGTACGGCCATAACCATATTACATTAGGAAAGTCGCTTTAGGAGTGTTTCTTCTTTGATATTAGCATCTCCTTCAATTTGGTAAACTTTGCAAATTCGGAAGAGGGAATAAAAACCTAACCAAATTTGAGAAAGTGAATTTGTCCAAGTTCCATCAATGTCTGAAAAGAGCAAGCTGCCCTCCAGGCTTCCGTACTACTTAATTTCCATTTCTATGTTCATGTTGGTCCTTTCTTCTTTCTTCCTTCTTCAATTGGGCAATACTTTCATACCCGGCTCAATCTTGAGACAAATTATTGTTAATAGCACCTCTATTTATTTGAAACCCAATGTAAAAAATGAATCTTTCAAACTTCCATTCCTCTCTTCCATGTCACGTAGAGAGGCGGATTGTTCAAATTTGAAATTGGGTGCTTCTGGACAGGAGAGAAAGAAGTTCTGTGATCCAAGTAAGGGTGTCTTGCGGGTATACATGTATGATTTGCCTCCTGAATTTCATTTTGGATTGTTGGGTTGGAAGGGAAAGGGTAACCGAACATGGCCAGAGGTTGATAACCCCCGTCATATCCCACCATATCCTGGTGGGTTAAACTTGCAGCATAGTGTTGAGTACTGGCTTACTCTTGATCTGCTAGCATCCAATGCAGAAAATGTCATCAGGCCTTGCAGTGTGGTTAGAGTTGAGAATTCCAGCCAAGCAGATGTTATGTTTGTCCCATTTTTCTCATCACTGAGCTACAATAGGTTTTCTAAGATTCGTGGGAGGGAAAAAATGAGTCTTAACAAGATGCTGCAGAATAAATTGGTGCAATATGTGACAAGTCAGAATGAATGGAAGCGGTTTAAAGGGAAGGATCATCTTATCATAGCTCACCATCCAAATAGCATGTTAGATATAAGAGAAAAGCTTGGTTCTGCTATATTTGTGCTTGCAGATTTCGGACGATACCCTACTGAAACTGCAAATCTCGAGAAGGACATAATTGCTCCTTACAAGCATGTTGTGAGAACCATTCCAATTAAAGAATCAGCTCAGTTTGACCAGCGTCCAACATTGGTTTATTTCCAGGGAGCAATATATAGGAAAGATGTAAGTTTATCTTGGTCTGTTATTCATCTATATTTTAGTTATTTAAGTGCATGCTAGGACTCTCAATGTGGAAATGTGGTATATCTTAGATTAGATAACAAGAAGTGTTTCTTATTATTTTTGATGTAATTCTCAAGCTGAATTTTGCTTTCTAACTGCTGTGTAATTCTACTGGCAGAAAGATATTAATTGAAATAGAATATACTAAATTAACCGTTGTAAATCTTCTGTGCCCTCTATCTCATTATGATGAAAAAGGATAAAAGGTAGTATATATGAATAGTTCATCTAAACACTTTTCTTCAGCCATATATAAACACTAATTACCTGCCCATGCTATGCCATGAAACTTTGTTCATATTTAATCATGATCTTTCTTAATGAAATTGTGGTTGTGAGGTCAAAATCTTAATTATGACTATGCAAGCTATAGTTTTAGAATGGATACATACAATACATATCTTTGAGATGTTTTTTTAATAATATTTTTCTTATTCAAATGCCTGTCTTATAATGTTATTGATCATTTCTTGTTTTAGTACCAGTGCAAAGTATGACAATTTTAATTGAAAAACTTTAGGATTTCATGCTTTTGAATAAATGATAGATATATTTTATTTTAAAAAATTGTTAAAAACGATAAAATGATATTAGTTATTGTGTATTGTTTTATGTTATATTTCCTTAGTTTATTACTTGGTGACACTTTGGTATGATAGATTTAAATACAGTAATATAATTTTAAAGGTTTTAGAAAACAACTAAAAAGTTTCATTTATGCCTTATTGTTATAATAGCTAGTTAAAGCTTTCTACTCTGTCATATATACATATATATATATATACACATATATACATATACACTCTTACATATATATATATATTCATATTTTTATGCCATACGTTATATGTTTGAGAGTATGGAGACAAACTTGTCAGATAATATTTTGCAGATTTTCTGCCAGGAGCACTTTGTTGTGCATGATCTTGGAGGATGATAAGTAGAATACTGCATTTCCAAGTTCAATTGACGATATTTCCCTTAGTCCTCAGTTTTTTATTTACCATCTCATTTTGATTAACAGCAAAAAGATGATACTCTTCAATGAAATTCTGTTATGCGTGTATTTTAGTTGAAGTTTATATTGGAATGATGGCCAAAACAGTCAACATTTCATTGCAAGCCTGCAATGCTCTCATAATGCATAGGCTATCCTCTTCAAGTTTTGATTCTTTGTGGTCATTATTTTAGGCATTTGTTTCTCAGGTAGCCTTTTGTAACTTCATTGACAAGTTGCATTTTCCCTAGGGAGGAGTTATCCGACAAGAACTATATTACCTTCTAAAAGATGACAAAGATGTACACTTTACATTTGGAAGTGTTCAAGGCCGTGGGATCAACAGCGCAGGCAAAGGGATGTCTTCATCCAAATTCTGCCTAAATATTGCTGGTGATACCCCTTCTTCAAATCGTCTATTCGACGCAATTGTTAGTCATTGTGTGCCTGTCATAATTAGTGACAACATTGAGCTACCTTTTGAAGATGTCTTAGACTACTCCAAATTCTGCATCTTTGTTCGGGCATCTGATGCTGGAAAGAAAGGATACCTTCTGAATCTTCTTCGTAGAATCAGTAGGGACAAGTGGACCAAGATGTGGGAAAGATTAAAAGAAATTGCTCCACATTTTGAATATCAGTATCCATCCCAAGCTGGTGATGCTGTGGATATGATATGGAGGGCATTATCCCTTAAGACATCTTCAGTACGATTAAACATTAACAGGAAAAACAGATACCGTAGAGCAGAGGTTTTCCTAACTACCAATTGAAATGAAAGTCACTTAAAAGGTGAAGAATAGTTGGTCGCTCATCATGTGGTGAAGATAACATTCAGCTATGCTGCAAGCTTCGGAACAGTAAACAAGCTCAGACTTGTTGATATCTATGGGGGCTTTTTGTTCCCTTTTACATTTTGTTCTCCTTGTTTTATTTGCATATCATATCATAATATAAGAGAACATTCCGTTAAAAGGTTCACTTCACATGTCAATGCAATGAACTGGGTGCAGAGCCTACACTTTCTTCTCCTTTCTTCATTAAATTGCTTGACATTTATATACAACCACAATCATTCATGCATAGAGGAGGAAGTCTTTAGAGAAGGAGACTTTAATAAGTACTTTTCTTCAAATGTATGCTTGTGACATGTAATAACCAGGCATACAAAATTACGTATACCTTCTGTTTGTGGTGAAAAATTAGAAAAAGCACTATATCTACCTTGTATAGAGAGCCAGCATCATCTCTACAATGTGCTGGGCTATTGATTAACACCCAACAACTTAATATATATGGAGAAGAAGCTGGCTTCTAAATGGGTTTTTACCGAAGGTGGTTTACCTTAACAAATACCATTGACAAAAACAGAATGAAAGTAATGGGAACAGCCAAATTGAGGATCTGTAGATGTAGCAAAAACTACCAACCACATCATGCCTCCATTTTGCCACAGTTACAACCTCAATCCATCACTTCCTTTGCTCTTCAAACTCTCTTGACAACGGCTTCAAACTCGTCAACTTCTGTTGTGAATGGGGTCTGACCCTTTTTTAACTGTTCGTTTGTTTGATTGAGTAGGATCATACATCATTGAAGGGGAGGGAGATAAGCTAATACTTGCATGCAAATCCTTCACAGCAGCAGCCTTTAACATACGTGAGTTTTGTGCTAATGGTAACATCCTCTGGTTCCATCTCAGAGCAAGATCTTTGCTTGTGATGCTAGAAACTTTTTGTGGCTGAAGAACTAAAGTCCCAATACAAAGAACAAGGACAATCCCTCTATAGAATGAAAAGGCCATGTTTGTTAGTATTGTAGAATGAAGAGAGAGACCTCTTCTTTGAAACAATGATACGAGATTGAGAAGCTTGTCTGATACTGCAATCTTCTTTATCACCGATGGCCTTATATATGTAGGAATAAGGCTGGCAGTTTATCTTTTATGGGATTTGTAATACTAAAGCTTGTAAAGCATAAGGAGGACCCAGAACATGTAGGGAAGTTAACAGATTCACCTCAATCATTGGCCTTACATACAAGCAATATTTATAAGGCTGTTTTAGAAGACACTGACAGGTTTGAACAAAAAGTTGTAGTTGGAACAATATCCTTGGGAAGATAAGTATCTTTTCATTTTTAGTGCCCCCTTCCCTGTCGTTTCCCTGCTCTTTTGTTACCAGATCATGATCAAAGACAGACACATTTCAGTTCCTGAACAAACTTCCCACATCGGCCTACCAAGTTGGCATGCGTATCTCCTGTCTTGTACTTTCTCTAGATCTTAAGCTTATGGCTTAACCAGAATGAGCCCAGTTGGATTTGTCAGCTTAGATGATGCAGGGTGATAATCAAATATCTGATGAGCAATATCGATATTAAAATTCCATGAACATCGTCGTGCTTAGATACTAGGAGAAATGAAGCTTCAAAATAAATTGGACAGCCTATAAATCACTATTAGTTTCGTCAATTAATAACAAGATTAGAATATATCCTTATCTATCAGGCTAACAATTGCAGTTAGTACATGAATATAGAGAACTTGTATATCTTGCCCAAATGTCAGTGCGATGTTTGTTTTTAAATCAAGTGGCTTAGAAGCTAAAGGCAACATGTTATCGTTGGATAGCAGAAAGCCATGAAAAGTAGAGATGTTGGGAGCTACTCAGCAAAAAAAAAACACAAGCACTTGCTTTATTGTAATACCAACTTTAGAATAGAATTCCAAGCTCTTCTCTCCACACAACAGAAAACCAAGTCTTGTTTCCTGTTGCTAAATGGATTCCCTTTATGCTTTTCTTTGGATTGCCCGAACCTAAGCCTCTCCATTAAAAGTTTCAAAAGAAACAACCCATCCTAGCTTAGCTTCCAATATTGTACTTGGTTCCTACTCTCCAGCTTTTTTTTTTTTCGCCCTTTCTATTTTGTTCCCATGAATGCATACCATCTACTAATATTAGATTTTTAATTATTAATATTGGAAACCAGCCTTCTCATGCTGCTTTTATGCGCTTATTGAGTTTATTGATTCAAGTGGCTCAAGCTCGCGGTCCTTTTTTATATCATAGATGATAAGTACTCTCGCTAAAGTTTGCATCTTAGTAAAGGGCATGGTTTTGTCCCATCTTTCACGCTAAACCATAAGTTTCACTATTGCAATTGTTATATTTTATGTTCAGAAATGAAATTTTTCGCTATTTTTGAGAATATCTTTATTATTTAAAACTACCTAATGTTAATTTTTTAATTTTTAATAAATATTTATTAGATTCTTTGAGGGACTAACGTGTTCATCACATAGGATAGAAGTTATAATTATATTAAAATATTTTTATTAAAATAACTAGACAAAAAAATTTAAAAAAAGAATAATATTATAAGTAATATTTACTTCTTTTGCCCCGTCCATGAAATCAAGGGGTTTATGTTGCACGTTGCTTAGTTTATTACTTAACCTACATAACTGGAGGAAGAGATAATATGGAAAAATGGAAAAATAAGAAAAGAGAGAGAGAGGGGCATGACGTTTCACACATTTTAGAAGGAAAGGCTTGGACTGGTCAATATACTCAGATGACAGGGCTCTCTCTTTTGAGCAAGCTATAGTAAAGCAAAAGACGAAAAATAAGAAATTCCAAGTATAGAGCGGTTGCTTTCAGAAACTATCGCATTTAACTCGGAAAACTATCCTTATTGGTTCTAATCTAACATGAAAAATAAGGAAAATTTGACAGGTTGGTCTGTTTTCAGTAGCCCACTTAATCATATATATTATTTCGTTCGCAGGCAGAACGTGTATTAAAAACGAGACTTGTGTCCTGAAATTATAAATCCCGTTAAGCCTGGAGCTGTATCCTGGAACAGAACCTGCCAAACATACCCCAAGTATTCAAGTTTTTTTGTCCTATCAAGTTCTAGGGTGCATGTGTCCCCAGTTCATAACATTCCATGATATAATGTTATGGTTAATTTTTGATAAGAGAGAAATGAAGAACAAGTAAGAGGGAAGAATTCAGAAGGAGCAGAGAGAAGAAAAGATAAATGCCGGGAGGAAGAGAGAAGGCAGAGAACTTTAGAGAGAGAGAGAGAGACAAACACATTAGCTAATGCATATTCATTCCATAACAAAACAGTTACAAGTATTGTTATACTGCTATCCACCCATGCCAGTACAGCTATATAATGACTATATTATTTTTATTAGTAACAATTTCCTTCTCCTTTAGCAAACCTTGTCCTCAAGGTTACGGAGGTTTATAGAATGGACAAAAAAGAAATAAACATATTTTCTTTTTATCACCCATCTCCTTCACAACACCATTAGCAGTAGCTCCTTGAACATTGTTGAGGAAGGAGACAAGATTCTCAGCATGTAGATTTGCATCCCTAGGTGCATCATACTCGTTACCAACTGGGTTGAAATGTGGCTCAATTGGCATGCAACCATTTGTTATGTCTCCATCTTTACCAACTGGGTTGAAATGCAGTTCAATTGGCATGCAACCATTTGTTACGTCTCCAAGAGCATGAACATGGAACCTGGTTTCAAACTGGAGTCAACTCCAGTTATAATATTTTTCCCATCTTCTTCTTCATTATTGCTGAGAACAGCAGTTACCTGCATCATTAGTTCTGTGATCTCAGAGTACCCCTGAGAGCGAGAAAGAGAGAAAGATTTTATGTAGTTTCTAGCTGTGGGTTTCGGAGTAGCTGGAATAGTAGCTCTTGATTCCACTCCTTGTTGGTACATGAATTGTGTCATCATAGTTTTACGCTGCAGCAGGTCATTCTCGATTTTTTCTGTTATGTTTAGAGCTTCCAAAAACATTTTCCCGTTCTGGATCTGTGCTTCCATCAAACTTTTCATGTTTTCTTCAGTTCCACACAGAATCGACTTCTCTGATACCATTTGTTGTGGTTGATTTTCGATAAGAGAGAAATGAAGAACAAGTGAGAGGGAAGAATCCAGAAGGAGTAGAGAGAAGAGGAGACAAATACCGGGAGGAAGAGAGAAGGCAGAGAACTTTAGAGAGAGAGAGAGACACACACACATTAGCTAATCCATCTTTCTTCCGTAACGAAACGGTTACAAGTATTGTTATACTATCCACCAATGCCAGTACAGCTGTATAATGACTATATTATTTTTATACGTAACAGCTAATAACAAAGTCTCCGAAGGCATTGTTTTCACTTTCCTGAAAACAAATATTCCCTATCAAGGATAGACGATTTTAAAAGAAAGGGTTGTTAAAATTTGTTATCATCTTTTTCTAACTATCCTGGGGAAACAAGGAAAGGTAACTGGATTGTAAGCATATTGGTGTTATTGTTTCTGTTCTATAGAAACATCAATTTTTTTTTTGTCATCTTGAATAGCATGTCGTGAACTTTACCCTAGTTAGATTAGTTTCTTTATTTGATGCTGGTAGTTGAAATGCTACCTCTCATTCTTCGTGTATTCAGAAAAGTGACATGTTATATTTATATTGAAGCATTGTCTTTTTGTTGATCTATTGCATGGTTTCCTTGCTGGTTAGTGTAGGAAATTTCACTTTCTGGAGGCAGGTATCAAAATTGTTTGAGGGAAATCCGTGCAAGGGCTTGTGAGGTTGAGGATAAGGAAAAGGGAATCAAGATAGCAAAGAAGGATTGGGAGAAATTACATGTACATGTTGCTTCATATAATAACTTCCCTACAGCAGCTGGACTGGCTTCCTCAGCAGCTGGCTTTGCTTGTCTTGGTAGAGATAATTTTTGGAAAATTTTATCATTGATTCTTTGTGGTTCTATTCTTTTTGTTATTAAACCTGACTTTTGGGCTACTGTTTCAAGATTAAAAATCTTCTTATTTTACTTGTGATTGAGTGGTTTCGTGATTCTGGAGAATTTTACTTCTGCGGATTGTATTGTTCATAGTTGTAAATGCAATTATGTGTTTTGGTGGTAAATGATAAATGTAGTTCTGTTCAATGAATAAAAGTGCCTGAACTTTACCTCAAAGTTTATTGAATGTAAAGATTAGTACTTAAATTGATGAATAGCTTTTTGCTAGAAATGTGCATTCTAATTGTATCAGTTCTTTCATTTATAGCATACAAAATATAATCACTTAGGTAAGCTTGGAAATCTTAGGAATATGCCATAGAGGGATGGCCACAATTTTTTTTCAATCTCTTTTAAATGTTAAAAAGTGAAACTTGAAATTTAACATTCTACTCATGTGTCTTCTTACCTGTCACTGATCTTCTTCCGCATGTGGTCTGATGTTATTCTTTTTATCCTGTGTGATAATTCAAATATGATAATATTTTTAAATGAACTAAGTTACAAAAAAATGAACTAAGTTACCTATCTGTTTTCTTGATGCTAAAGCTAAATGATTTCCTGTAGGATGTCCAATGCATAAATTGTATGGTTGGAGAAGTTGTGCACCTTCTAATTTGCATGGCCGGTAACAGTTTTGTGTTAGGAAATATGATCTGTGGCCATTTTCTTGGTTTTATGGCTTCTTTTTGGCACATAATTCAAAATAGGAATGATTGCAGAAGGTTTTCAAAATTTCATAGTTGCATTTTGGCTTGTGGATTTAACGACATTGTTTTATCAATAAATTTGGTCAATCTGCCAAATCCATTTCCTTCTTGAGTCATATGTTGCTGTTTATTGTTATGCAGTCTTAAAGTTAGAAAGTAATTGCAAACTGCAATCTTGTATTGGACTAAATAACCCTTGAGCATGAGTTCATCCAACTGTCAAATCTTATGCAGTTTTTGCCCTTGCAAAGCTGATGAATGCGAAAGAAAGTAATAGCGAGCTTTCAGCTATTGCACGGTATGTCCTATATACATATTCTTATCTTTTCCTGTGTTGTTTGTCTGAACAAAGATCTTAGATGATGGGATGTCACACCTATTTCACTAAACAAAAATTTGTGTGGTAAATATGTCTTTGTTAAGCTAATACTTGGGTTCTATATCTTTCCAAACTATGTTTTCTAAGCAGGTATTTTAAGTTGTTTGTTTGGTTAATTGAAAATTGAGTTTCAAACTTGCTTAGAAATATATGATATTGACCGAAAATATGTGAATAGTTGCTAGTTATTTACCTGTACTATCTCATAACTTATATATTTGCAGTGAGCGATTTTTGGTTTCAACCTTCCCCTTTTTCCTTTAGAGTGTTCAATATCCTATGCTGGTATTTAGTTATAGAGGTTTGGAATGCTATATCCAGCTTATGTTGAATTATCTACGAAATGACTTTTATTTAATAAATTCTTAAGCGTCATCTGTTTACAAAATACATGGTTTGAGTAAAATGTGTCATTTTTGGAACGATCTAAGCAATACATACTAGTATGTTGATAATTGTGTGTGACTACTGTTGCAGCATCTTTATGTGAATTGCTTATAATAGAGTGATGTGCATTTATACTAGAGTTGAATAAAAGTGACTCTTTTAAGCAGATTTTTTTTCCCTTTGCTTCTTAGGCAAGGTTCTGGCAGTGCTTGTCGCAGTTTATTTGGTGGATTTGTGAAGTGGGTCATGGGCAAAGTAAGATTTAGTTTTGGTCCACATTTTCAGCCTTTGAATTGGAAAGCTAACTTTTACTAAGAAGTTCTTTTTTAATCACTAAAGGCTGAGAATGGAAGTGATAGCCTCGCCGTTCAACTTGTAGATGACAAGCACTGGGATGATCTTGTTATTGTTATTGCTGTGGTATGTTTTATATTCTGTTATCCATTGTGCTACTGATAGGTGATGCTTTAGAGATTGTATTATTGATATGTGAAAAGAGAGACAACTGGAGCAAGTTCCCTCTCCTGGTGAAATCCAGGCCTGAATATTACTTCACAATTTCCAAAAATCGTGCCCCTCTCCTCCCCCTGTTCAGCTATATTCCTCCCCCAACCTCATTCTCTCTCCATAACTAACTATAACAAACTCATAACAACTTGCCTACATGGCAGATTCCCCTTTCCCAACTTGCTACTATGAACATAAGTTTTAATGTGCTTAGGTTGCTTAGGTAGTATAGGCTGAACAATAGGAGAGTTGCTAACAGGAAATTTGAAGAATCACTTGTTTATATCTACTTGCATGTAGTGATGATAATTGTAATACTTGCTCAATAGCTGTAAATGATTAACAATTATCAACAGTAGAAATTACCAAATAGTCGTAATAGCTGTGAATGATTAGCAGTTATAAACAGTATCAATTACCAAATAGTCTTAATTGCTATGAATGATTAACAATTATCAACAGTATAAATTACCAAATAGTCCTCAAACGTAGAAATTACAGGTGATTCAATTCTTAAAATTCACGAAATTTAGTGACTAATGCACTTATACTGTAGAACAATCACTTCCAGTTCAGAAAATATTCTACCTACCTCAAATTTTCTTGATCTCAGTCTTATGTACCAAAGTTTCTGACGTAGGATCTGTTAGTTGAATTTTGCAGATAGCAGTACTGTCCAATTCTGGGCCATTGTAATGATGGAACTTTTTTTTTTGGTGGCATTAAAATGAAAATTCTTCTCTGCATTTTTATTGCTCTACAGTTGTGATACATTAGAAACATATATGTTCCTTGAATGATCAGAATTGATCAGAATTATGTGCTTTTTGTCACGACTGGGCAGTTTGTAATTTCTCTGTCTTTGTTTGCTTCACAGGTTAGTTCACGGCAGAAAGAAACAAGCAGCACCTCTGGAATGCGGGAAAGTGTTGAAACTAGTTTGTTATTGCATCATAGAGCTAAGGTGCTTCAGAAACTTACGAAACTCTTCTTATTCCATTCAATAGAACTTAAATTGCTTAATGTTCTTTCAGCAAATTGTGTTGCTTGGGTTAAAAGTATGAGAGGCCCATTCAGTCCATTGAACGATAAGTGTGTTTGATTCTCAGACTTTTTGATTTTTTACTCTTTTCTTCTTTCATATTCTTACTTCTTTCACGGAAATTGTGCACAATTTTGCTTGAGTATAGCAGCCATTGGATTTCATGATATTTTTATTATTCAGAATTTCTAAAGTGGAATTTTCTCTCAATGGTAATTGTTTTTACTGTGTTGATCTTAACAGGAAATTGTTCCCAAGCGAATTATGCAAATGGAAGAAGCCATAAAAGATCGCAATTTTGAGTCATTTTCCCAATTAACCTGTGCTGACAGTAATCAGTTCCATGCAGTGTGCTTGGATACATGTCCCCCAATATTCTACATGAATGATACATCCCACAGGTAAATCTTGTTACCAGTTGATTTAACCTGGAAATTTAATCTGAATCAGTGTTTCTTTATTTTCTCATTGAGTTATATCACCTAAAATCTGGATTTGAGTATATGATAGAGATAATCTTTCAGGATAATCAGTCTTGTTGAGAAATGGAATCGCGCCGAAGGAACACCTCAGGTTTGTTTATTTTGAAATTTATTGGAAGTTAGCATAATGCTATATCAGCAATTGTTGTTTGAGATATTCTTACAGGCAGTAACCAAAATAAAAATTTTTGAGGGTGCATTTTAATTTATTTGATCAGACCAAACGATTTTAACTCCAGCTGAAATATAGTACTTGTTAATTAATTTAATTCATTGATATTGACCATCCTACTTTCCTTGCCAACTACTGCTTTTCATAGCTTTTCCGTAGTATGTTGTTATTGCTTTGTTAGTTTTACAAAATCACTTTTCAATCATGATGAGGGAATTAAAATTAATGTTCACAATTGTGCTTTCCTTTTCACAATTGTAAATCTTTTATTTGTATCATGTTTGTATATACTTAATGTATCACATCACGTGTATCTAATTATACAGATAAAGGAGTCACATATCATAATTAAGCCAATAATGCAAGAAACTGTCGCTCTTCCTTTATCTTAATAAGCTGTAACTGCCTCTCAAGAGTTAGATGCCATCTATTATCAGTCTCGCTCATCCACTAACATTGGTACATTGCCTATTATCAGGAAATTAATAGCTCCTATAACTTAGCGGCTAGTTCTACCAGGCAATCTCTTTTCTTAAAATTTTTTATATGAAATTTCAGATCCAAAATACAAGCCTTTGCATCTTGAGGGGAGTTCAAGTGTTTAACTCCCCTTTCCCCTCTTGCTCTAGTTTGAATCTAAAGAACTAATAAAAGCATATGGTTATGGAGTTTGTTTTGCCTACTTTTTGGTAAAATTTTGAACAGGGAATTTGAAGTTAATAAATCTGTTACTGTCTGGAAAAGAAAGCATCAACAATTGATCTGTTAAAATTGTTTTGCAATTTCATGTTATGTTCTTTAGTAGGCTTAAACACTTTTACCTAGGAAAGTTTGATTATTATCATTCTTAGGATTTGACTTCATCTGTAAAGTAGGCTGTTGTATCTTAGTCAAAGCATGTGGCTTTGTATTAAACAGATTCTAACATTCTTGATTGATATGTATCATTTTTTTTTCTGGTTCTAATGGATAATGATAGGGTCATTGACATCTATATAGTTATCTCTTTCCCCCTTCTATTATTTAAGGATATTTTAATGTAGTCCTGAATTTCCCTTTCTTCGTCAGGAGCATCGCACCAGTGAATAATTATAACCAATATGGTTATTAGTAAAATCTTGTTTTAAAACGATTAAGTCTGTCAAATTACTAGGAGTAAAAATTAAGATTGGTTTTTATTCAATAATGAATTCATCACTAAATGCCTTAAAGATTTTGAATTGAAGATGGAGTCCTTTTGTATGTGAGCCTCTTTTCTTTTTTTGAATAATTACGAAATCTAACATGACATCAGACCTATCCTTGGTTTGATGTGTTGCTTACCATAAATTTCTAGTCTTGCAAATTTCATGTCCTAGATGCTCGTTCCGGAGTGTTTTGTATGTAAGAAAGGGCCTATAATTCAATCCTTTCAAAGAAATAACAAGAACAGAAGGTGATGTGTCTCACTCTTGCAGCTATCCATGCATCCGTTCTTGTATGCCGAGGCTCCATCAGTTGTAGTGATTTGTTGTGACACGATTATCCTTACATTTTTCAACAAAATTCTTAAAGTAGAATAATAAAGCACTAGCTAATGGTCAAATACCTTGCTGAATGTTATGTACCCATTATTTTTATAATTTCACATTTTCTGGTTACATATTTGTATGCTTTACTGATGGTGGAAATTTGACAGGTGGCTTATACCTTTGATGCTGGACCCAACGCAGTTCTAATAGCACGCAACAGAAAGGCTGCCACGCAGTTGCTGCAGAAGCTGCTCTTCTATTTTCCTCCAAATTCAGATGCTGACTTGGACAGGTGTCAAAATGTTAAAAGTCCTATGCAATGTTGATTTCATGATTAAATAATGTTTAGGAGGCTTTCAACTTTCTGGATCATCAAATTTTCTTGTTTTTGTCTCCAGTTTTGTTCTAGGTGATAAATCACTAATAAAAGATGCCGGGATTGAAACAATGAAGGATGTGGAAGCTCTGCAGCCACCTCCGGAAATCAATAATACCCAGACATTTAGAGGAGATGTTAGTTATTTCATTTGCACTAGGCCAGGAAGAGGTCCGGTTTTGCTATCTGACGAAAGTCAAGCTCTTTTAAGCCCTGAAAATGGGCTGCCGAAATAGAGTGGATTACCATTTCTTCTGGTGTTGTTACCTTGTTAGGCAGGGAACTTTTCAGCGGTAAGCACGAGGCATTCTATTCTGACGGTTGTTTGCAGTCACTTTTTATTTACAGTTGATGTCGTCTTTTTTTTGTCCTGTCATTTATTCTGTTATCTTTCAGTTTGTTTAGCTTTATTAATCATCAACTGTTAAACAGTCAACTTTCCTTCTAGCTTCTTCTGTTGTTACTCTCGAATTGCCTCCTGTGGTCTTTCAAAAGGATTGTATTTCAATTGAACTTAATAAGCAATTCATTGATCATCAGCCGCCACGTTTGTATCTCTTGATGTAATCCTCGGTCATGGCTCTGTTTATTTTTGACCTTTTGTTGCTTCCACATCAACTTTCCATCTGAGATGCTTAATCTTTTGAAAGCAAACCTTCAAGACGATGTGCTTTCCAAGTCTATATGGTGACTGGAAGTGTTGATGATGGTATTATATTTATTGTTATAAATTCTTATCTCACAAGAAAAATGGATGTAAGATTAATTGTTAGGGGAATTATGTTTAACGTTCATGAACTTTGAGATCTTTGTACGAAGTCTTTAAGCATGTAAGGTTTACTTTTATATGTAATTTGTGAACTTGAAACTTGTCCAAGATTATATTTCTACCAATTAAAGAAAATTTCAGAAGAGTTTGAATAATAAATATTCTGATTGATTGTACGTTAACTTTAGCTATTAAATCTTTGAACGTACCAAGTTGAATGGTTCGTTGTTACGAAGTGTCCTATAAATTCTTAAATCAAAATCTTCATTTTAAAATTACCAAATAATATATTCCAAAACTCTCAAATAATATCCAGTGGTTGTAAAAAATTTACTAATGAATTAACTTATAAATATATGTTAACCAAGTAAGTAAATGCAGATTTAACGAGAATTATGTGTTAATAATGTAGGAAAAGGATAACTTTTGAAATATATTTAATTAAAAGAATCGCACAGATAACTTTTTGTTAGATTATAGATAAGAATGGAATAACATGGCACATTAGTAGAACGTAAATTCAGTAAATAGATACACGAGAAAAGATAACAAACTAACTCAAATTACGCAGCGACAAATTTATCAAGTATGAAGTGAATGTGGCACAATAACTCTTTAACTAGAATATTATATGCACTTGAATCATGCAAAGGAAATAACACTCAAGATGTACTTCACCCACGCTAGTGTGTTTGAAGTATGAAGAGTTGCACTTCTTATGTCATTTCATGGACATTTTGCTTTGAGTTGAATCTCTTCCCCGTCACATTTGTTCCTTCTCTTCTTCAGCGGTTCATTTTGGAAAACAAATAAAGACATAAACATAGTTGTTAGAAGCTAACCGTATCCTCTCCTGTCCCTGGCAAAAAAAGGACAAAGCCTCCCAATATTTCAGTCACATAAAATTTTCCGTTCGGTCATGTATTCTAACTCTATTCTATTAAATCTTACTAATATATTTATATAAAGTGCATAACTAAATATGATAGAATTACTATAAGAGGATGTGTTCCAATTTCAGTAGTTCATTGAGCCGCGCTAGCTAACTGTATCCTCTCTTGTCTATTCCAGAAGAGGACAAATCAACAGA
>JAOTJB010000007.1:22659531-22672126 GCA_027123815.1 Erythroxylum minutifolium | reverse complement strand
TTTGTTGATTGTATCGTTATGTTTGAAAATGGGTTATAAAATAAAATGGGCCGATTTAGTTATCAACTTTCTGTACTGTATGTTATTGTTTTAAAAAAATTGTACAAATTTAAATGATCTAGTGCTATAATATGCCACCCTCGCGGGGCACGAATTCGGATATCACCATCGATGTCGGATTCGGGTCTTGCGGGAGTGGGGTGTTATAACAAAAGTTACCCCAATTTGCAACATATTTTTCAGGCTTAGAGGAGACACCCAGTTACACCAACTGGGGCCTAACCACTGTATTTAGATAAAATATAGAGGTCGGGATCAATTGGCGTCTGCATTTGTAATTCATTATTTTGTATTAAAAATGTGTATTACTGCACAATATGTATGTGAATGATGCTGTAATGACATTCTGACTAAAAGTGATTTGCATCTGTAATGGGCCCAAATGAGTACTAAAATTTTGATGATATGTATATTGATTGTAACTTTGTAAATCGTTTTTAAAAATGTTTATGAACAAAATGGGTATTTTGATTGCTAGTTTTCCGAATATACATATGAATCGTGAAAAGCTTTTAATGAGATTGATTATTTGACTGTTCTAGCATGTCACTCTTGTAGAGTATGTTCTCAAATACCATCAATGTGTTCGGGAATATACCCTATGGGAGTGGGGTGCTACACATAAAGTTTAAAATTAATATCTATCTATTTTTGAATCCAATCATATTAGTTTCCCACCATTGACTATTGATTCAATTAATAACATTTGTAAACTATTTATAAAGTGACATTCTACCATAGTCAAAGATTTTCCGAATCAATAATAATCGAGAACAGTGAAACAATCTTCCTAATTACTTTGGAGAAATGAATTATGTCTTGATCACTTAACTATCTCCATATAGTTCATGTTATATCCAATGATTATCGACTGAGTTATCATTAACTAGAACATGTCGTAAGTAGTATCAAAATATAAACATAACAATTCCTAATATAAGATAACTGTAGAGATCTTAAGTCAAATGATCACTTATACAATCATTACAATAAAATTTTTTATAGACATACAAATAATGTTCTAAATAGATTTCTTTTATTGAGTTAGTTCGGTGAACTTGTTATTTAACAAGTACCTACATGCTTGTTTAAGAATTTTCATACTTTAATTTATAAGATTGACCATATCCTTAATAAAGAAACATAATATGTGCTATTTTTTACGTTCTACTAATATCTAGTCTCAATTGAATAATAACAATAAATAATATAGGGATAATATATAAATATAATATTAATATCATAATTATAATCTTATCATAATTTCGTTTGCATTATTTTTACTATATGAACTTTATCATATACATTTAAATATGTATAAAATAAATGACACTTTAAAATTATTTTGTGACTAAACTGCAACCAACCGGTTGAGCATAAATTGAGGATAGAGAGGCACAACGATGAAAGGGTTAGAGAGATACAAATTGAGATTGAGGCGGAATCGGAGAGAAGGGGAGGGGGCGACCGCGACTGGCGGTGAGGAGTGTGTAGGAAAGAGGAATAAGAAATCAATTATGTTACGATGTAGTGAGGAATAGTAGCAGCGTAACAACGCTTATTGATTTTAGAAACAGCATTGTTTTATTTATTAGCAAAATGAAGCTGTTCCAACAATAGTAGAGTTACAAGTTACAACGTTATTGTGAGGAAATGACACCGTTTTGTTTATTAGCAAAATGACACGTTATGATAACAATTCATATAACATTCAAGTTTTGAGCCCAAAAAAAATCAAAACTTGACTCAAAACTTAAAATTTTAAAATATAATTTTGGATTAACTCATATTAAATCTATTAATTTTGGATTGAATTTAAAATGTAAATTTCTTTCTTATTCATGATATCAATTTTATGGTTCACTGTTATAATTCCGGCACCCACCCATAAAAATCTGGCCAGACATTGTCTCCAACGTACATCGCACCCATAAAAATCTCACGGTAAATTCGAGTATATAAAATGACGTCGTATCGGGGTAGAAATATTATTGGAACAAGTTAATGAGAATAAAGAATTTCATGCGTCTGATACTTTTTTGCAATTACTCGACATCAAAAACTGGGATATAACTTAGATTTTCTTAACAAGAATAATTGCGTAACAATGTCACATTAAAACAAAAATAAGAAAAACATAACGATTAAGGTCATCAAAATTGATTTTATACATAAAAAAGACGTGGTTAATTAAAATTTACCCTAGAGTCTTTTCATCTTAATGAAATTGCAACCTGGTAGTGCGTGTTAAGTTCGTATGCCTGAAAAGTAATGGCATAATAATAATAATTTGGCGGATAAGAAGAATTGGAACAAGAAGATCTATTCCTCCAATACACTTAAAATTGGCGCAGAAAATCAGGTGTAAGAATTGGCACCATGAGCGCCATCCCACCTACCGCACACACCATGATTGATAGGATTTAGTGGCAAGATCACACTCTCTACCCAACGTTTTAGCTCTTCTGTTTCTACCATACCTTTACCAACTGTAATTAATTAGCCATTAAAGACAAGACCTGCAATGACTTTATGAGAAGAAATCTAAGCTGTTGATTTATGAGAAGAAAGCGGAAAATAATATGGTAAATCGGAAGATTCCATGTTGTGCCAAATGCGAGGTGCATTCCAAGACAAGACACAATTTGAACATTGTTGTCGATAAATAATGAAATTGTATTGAATCCAAAACCTAAAATATACAGCTCAGACTTGTCTTTATTTGAAGCCAAAGACTGGAATTGAGAGAAATATAATTAGGACGATCCAGAATATTTAATTGTTGAAGGCAATGATTAAAAAGTGATTCAACTTGATTAATCATAAAAACTTTGAATTGTTTAACTTTAAATTTACTTTTTTAATTTTTTAGATCGATTGTAATAATTCTTATTGTTAATCTATCAATTTTTTCAAATTAATAAATTAAAATAAATCAACCAATTTTTATTTAACTTCAATCAATTTTCATTAACATTTTTTATTAAATTTAAATTTTTCGATAAGTAAAAACAATTTCTTTTAATCATATGTCAATTTATTTAGTTTTATTTAATCTTTGTCTAAATTTTTTACGATCTAATATTAATTTAACCTTTTAAATATTAAAATCTTGTCTTACGAGTTTAACTTCTGATCTAATTTTTAAAACATCGGTTAAAAAAACTTCTTTCATATTTGTTTTAATCAAATCAAATTCTAAAAATTTTAGCTTTTTATGATTGGGTAATACTTCTAACCATATTATATATTCTTTTTTAAATCCTTGTTGTTACATATTATGCAATGATGAAAAGATGCGTTAATTAACTCACTTTAAAAATTATTTATTTTTAAAATTATCAAAAAATATTTAAAAATAATTCTTTAAATTATTATTCATTGTCACATAATCTATATAATTGTTCCGATAGAATTTTAACATCATAAATTATTTTAAAGTAAGTTGCAATAATAAATATATAAAAATATATCTCATTGAAAAAAATAATTTGAATAAAGAAAAAAGAGCGAAAGGTTGAAGGACGGTAGGCGGAGACTTCCAAGGGGTTTTAGTTTACCAATATTAATACAAACAAGCCTCATGTCATGGACCAATCCATCAATCCGCTGCTTTCGGATTCACCTAATTACCTTTCATATTTTGCAATCCTCTCCTTTCTACTCTCTTGCCCCTTTCAATCGATCTTACGTTACTTGTAGCGAAGGCTTCAATCGATCTCAGATCTCTCTCTAAGGTTTGTGCCGAATCTCCTCTCAAACATTTTTTTTCTCTTCACTTCCCTTTTTGTTCGCAATTTTATCATTATTATTGTGGTTTAGATCTGGCATCCCTCCATTTCTTCCTACTTTGGAAGTGTAATTTTCATTTCTTGAATTCAGATCTCTCTCTCTGTTATGTTAATTTGTTTCGACTGTTATTAGTAAAAGAACATACGTCGATTATTTTGATGTACTCCATCGGTGCTGTTCGTAATATGTTTGGATTTTTGACAATATACCAAAAGTCGCCTGCTGTTTCTATTGTTTTGATTCAATCAGATTATTTGTAGGGTGTATTAGTTTTGTTCAATTAGTTTGTGTTTGCACTCACCTTGCTGAAAATCATTTATTTTTGTGCATTTTCTTGGGTGTTGACAAGTATATATGGTCTTTAACTCTCAATAGTCCTGTATCTTGCAGCATATCTAATCTGTTTATATGTCAATGACGCTCACATCGAAGTTTTGTTCACAGCTTTACCAAAATGGCAGCCACATCAGCAGCAGCTACCTTTTCCATTGGCTCAACTGCTTCATTTGGCCCCAAAGCTAGCCAACTTCCACAGTCGAAACCCTTGGCCGTGAGGTTCAACTCTCAGAGTTCAGTCGTGTGCTTCAATCGTCTAAAAGCTGCAACATTCCTGAATTGTGAGACAGATTCATCCTTCTTTGGCAAGGATAGCACTGCAGCCCTTGGGCGTTCTATTTCACCAAAGTCCTCAAAATCAAGCCAAATGTCACAGAATCGACTAAAAATCCAAGCATCCTACAACGTGGCTATTCTTGGAGCTGCCGGAGGGATTGGTCAGCCCCTTGCCCTACTTGTCAAGATGTCTCCATTGGTTTCAGCACTTCATCTCTATGATATAGCGAATGTCAAGGGGGTTGCTGCTGACCTTAGTCACTGCAATACTCCCTCGCAGGTTTTGGACTTCACTGGCACTGCTGAATTAGCTAATTGTTTGAAGGGTGTAAATGTTGTTGTCATACCTGCTGGAGTGCCAAGAAAGCCTGGTATGACCCGGGATGATCTCTTCAACATTAATGCAAACATAGTGAAGACCTTGGTGGAAGCTGTTGCTGATAACTGTCCCGATGCTTTCATCCATATTATAAGCAATCCAGTCAACTCTACGGTGCCAATTGCAGCCGAAGTCTTGAAGCAGAAGGGTGTCTATGATCCAAAGAAGCTCTTTGGTGTTACTACACTTGATGTTGTTAGGGCAAACACATTTGTTGCTCAGAAGAAGAATCTCAAGCTCATTGACGTGGACGTTCCTGTTGTGGGAGGGCATGCTGGAATTACCATTCTTCCCCTTCTGTCCAAGGCTAAACCTTCAGTTAGTTTCACAGATGAGGAAATTCAAGAACTCACTGTGAGGATTCAGAATGCTGGAACAGAAGTTGTGGAGGCAAAAGCAGGTGCTGGGTCTGCAACCTTGTCAATGGCATATGCGGCGGCTAGATTTGTTGAGTCTTCTTTGCGTGCACTGGATGGAGATGCAGATGTCTACGAGTGCTCATATGTGCAGTCAGATCTCACTGAACTTCCCTTCTTTGCATCAAGGGTAAAGCTTGGAAGGAAAGGCGTTGAATCTATCATCTCATCTGAACTCCAGGGGTTGACTGAGTACGAGCAAAAGGCGCTTGAAGCTCTAAAGCCTGAACTGAAGGCTAGCATCGAGAAGGGTATTGTATTTGGTCAGAAGGAACCGGTGGCTGCTTAAAATGAGTTTGTAGTCAACACCCTAACCAAATTCAGTTGGTTGCCTTAACAAAGTTAGTAAAATCCAAATTTTGCAGTCAATCATGGTTGCATCAGTCAGAGCTTCAAGTTTCGTAGAAATTTTGTTTCCCTTTGTAATCTCTTGAAGAAACTCTTTCGAGGAAATGTTTGCAGCGGTTATGTTAGTATTCTAGATTTTTAAAACTTCAACCACAATCACGAAGAGTTTGTAATACTTGTTTTTTTATGAAATAACGTGGCTGGTGCCCAAGAGCACATAAATTACTTTCTGTTCTTCGGGGAACATCGCTCCCAAGCCCTCTTTCTTTCCTTCTGGTAGAAAGGTTGTTGCTCATTAGTTCTGGTTACATTTTGTGGTGTTCGTTTCCTCATTTTCAAAGTTATTAGCCCTTAGTGATCTTGTTATGTCTATGCTTACTTTACATCTATGTAGCAACAAGCAACAAACTGGTCGCACATTATCACTACCTGAGGAGAAGTTTCTTCCTAAGCCAGCCCAAAAAAAGCGAACAATTGGTTAACACTTTGTTTAACCTCAGCATACTTTCAATAATACGACCTGAAAAAGGGGAAGAAAATAGAAAATAGGAAACGTCAAAGTTTCAAGGAAATCGGTGTCTTTGTTTCCTGCTGCATCAATTCTCAATCATTTACAATCTCATCTCATAGTGTTCCTTGTTGCAATGCGGTTCAAAAACATTGCCTTGTGTCACCACTTCCCTAAGCCTTGGGCCATTATCTCAAAATTATGATATCCTTCAATCAACCAATTCCGCAACATCTTCTCCTGTCTAAAAGCGGTCTGACGATTCTTCTTCTTTTATTTAGTTCCAGGTGGGTGGATCTATTCTCCCTTATTCCATCATCAGCCAAATGATTCTTTAATCACAAACATATGATAGAACCCCATTCCACGCCGCCTTAACACATAACCTCTTGCTCTCTCGTTCTTCCTGCTATGGCTCATACGATACAAGCTTTCTCGTTTCAAGTTTCTAAGAGCAAAATATAAGAATTCAACCAAAAGTTCCTGTTGAAGACTGGTTTTGGTTGAGGAATTACTCCTACATAACCCATAATTCATCACGGTGGCACCATCCCGGATCCTTCTCTGCACGTAATTTAACCACGTCTGATCTGACAATGAAGCTGGCCGTTCATATGGAGTAGATACTCCGAGCCAACAAATATTTCAAGAATGCTTACCAATAATCGTTGCAGGAGCAGTATCCTTCTCGGAAATGATGAAATCTATTGCGATCTCGAATGATGACTTCACGGTTATAAACTCCAGAAAGCATCTTGGCAAAGTTGTGGCAATCAATACAAATACGAAGATTCTTGGCTATTCTGATTGTTGTGCCAGGAGGAGTTGTAAGAACTCCAAAAGCTATAGCCAACTTCTCGCTATGATAAGATAGCACATATTGCTTTTCTTCTGGACCCAAGTTATGCAATTCTGACGTTATATCAGCAACATAACCAGCAATCTTCAGCTGGTGATTAATCTCATCCAACATTCTATATATCTCATCCTTCCGTGGATGAGAAACGTCATCCACAGCAAATTCATGTACCTCACCTTTCAGCACAATTGAACTACTGCCAGGTGTGGTTTGGATCCCTGTCTCTTTCATAAACTTCCTCAACTCTGCCACCTTCTCCCAATCACCAACAGAGGAATAAATATTTAACAACAAAATATAATCTCCAGCCTCCTGAGCCTGGAGTTCAATCAGATGCCCTATAACGCATTCTCCAAGAGTAACATGGCGATGAATTCTACAAGCTCCAAGTAAAGTCCTCCATATTTTTGAATCCTGCTTGACCTCCATTGACATTATAAGTTGATATGCCTTATCTAGTTGACCAGCACGACCCAAAAGATCAACCATACACCCATAATGATGAACATTAGGCGATACCCCAAAATCCTTTCTCATTCTTTCAAACAATATCATTCCCTGGTCAACCAAACCAGAATGACTACAAGCAGAAAGAACTCCAGTGAAAGTCTGATCATCAGGAGAAACATGCCTTCTTTGCATTTCCTCGAATAGCTCAATAGCTTCTCTTCCATATCCATTCATTGCAAAACCCGAAATCATAGCACTCCATGTAACCACGTTTCTCCCATGCATATCTTTAAATACACCATAAGCCTTGTCCAAACACCCACATCTTGAATACATTGCTATAAGAGAATTACACAAGTTCACTGCACCACCATAACCACGTTCCTCGATATAACCATGAACCTTCTCACCAAATTCCAGCGCACCCAAGTTAGCGCAAGCTTGGAGGAGAAGCAGGCACGTAACATCATCCGGTTGACACCCAAATTGACTTCTTACCATACCATCAAATAACCCCAACACATCTCTGGTTCTATGATTGCGTATATAAGAAGAAATGAGCACATTCCAAGCAACAGTATCTCTCCGAGGTATTTCATCGAACATCTTACACGCTTCATCACCTTGTTCACAAACCGAAAATAATTCCATTAATTCAGTTAGTAACAAACTATCCGATTGATGGCCATCCTCCAAAATCCTCGCATGAACCTGTAAACCGCCCATCAACGAAGAAACTCTGACAAAACACTTGAGAACAAACGATAAAGTTAACGAATTTGCTCGTAAACCTCGCCGTCTCAAATCTTGGTACAAGTAAAACCCATTAATGGGTGTGTTGCTGCCCGAGTACGCCTTTATCATGGTGTCGTAATGAAAAGTAGTTGGGGTGAGGATTTCGGAGAAAATTTGGCGGGAATAAATAACGTCTCTGATAGGAGAGAGTGCAATGCGAGACAAGAATGGGAGAGAGATGGTGGGGTCTTGAAGAAGAGAGGTACGAAGGAGATGGGCATGGATTTGTAGAAAATGAGACCTTTGAATGGATGATTTAATGAGGGAAATCAAGTGTTGGGTTCGTAATTTGAAGCCTGAGATGGGTTCGTCTGCTATTTCTTGACAGATTGCGGCTGGTTTCTCGGTTAATAGGATTCTGGAAATAGAGAGTTGGCTATGGTGATTGACAAAAGTACGGCTTGATTTCAAGTGATGCGAGATTTGTATCATTTAGACGTTTGTTTCTGTCTTCTCTTCTCCACACAAACAGTTCAAGTTTAACAAACAAGTGTTAGAAAATTAAAACCAAGATTTTCTGAGTAGCCAAACAACTGCACTGAATTAGCATCTCAAAAACAGAAGGCTATGCATAATGTTGGAAGAATCGCACATGAGATTGTAGTAAAAATTAAAACTACATATAATAAAAATTAAAATGAAAAAAGTCAAATAAAGAGTGATAAGTCAAACCTTTGCTTTTGTTTATTATTGCTGTATTGTCCTCTGCCGTATTTACCTCGAAAGAAATGGCCAGCGACTTCGGAGTTATTCGTGCATGCAAGCAATGAGAAGGTGGTTGAACTCACTCCGACCATTATAAAAAGCAAATCTGGTCTCACTCGCTTTTTAGGGGGATTTAAGAACCACCATCTTCTAGCTTAGGAAACCTCTAGTTCATAATTAGGTTAACAACCTCCCTTGGACTGCTTCTGTGGTTTACACCCTCCTTGTATGCATGTTTCCATTGACAGTCTGTTGCATGAATGAATAGGCTCCAACCCCTTAAATACTGTTGTAACAAATATACCAAGGTAGTTGCAGTAGGTTTGAATCAGCCAGAGTTGGTCATCAAACAATCTCCTCGTGACTCAGACCAATGTCTTTCTGGTCCGAACTTTCTTTGTCCATAACATTTCATAAATTACTTAAAGAACGTAATCTTCACATATATATGTTTATATCTTGACCCTGGTATAGCGTACGCACACAACTTGGAGGACCTGTAAAAGAATTATGTTTCATTGCTTTCCGTCAAACATGAAATCTGAGGTTGCATTAACTGCATTTGTTGTGATCATCCTAGGAGTCGTAACTGGTGGATGTCAATGTAAGATAGTTCAGTTCATTTTCGGAGATTCGC
Organism: Erythroxylum minutifolium; assembly: GCA_027123815.1. Classification (NCBI taxonomy): domain Eukaryota; kingdom Viridiplantae; phylum Streptophyta; class Magnoliopsida; order Malpighiales; family Erythroxylaceae; genus Erythroxylum; species Erythroxylum minutifolium. The sequence continues at coordinate 22,662,565 of JAOTJB010000007.1, read as the reverse complement.
TTTCCGATGTTGGTAATAACATGTACCTCACCAAGAGTCTTGCTCAAGCGAGCCTGCCTTGGTACGGTATTGATTATGGCAGTGGATTGCCAAATGGGAGATTCACTAATGGCAGAACAGTTGCTGATATAATAGGTAATCAGCAATTGATCAAAAGCATCTGGTACTTCATGTCAATTATAGAGTATTGTTTGATCATGACAATGAACTCGGAGTAATTACTTGTGCAGGTGACAGTGCTGGTCTTCCAAGGCCACCAGCTTTTATGGATCCATCTTTAACAGAGGACGAAATCCTGCAAAGTGGTGTGAATTTTGCTTCTGGAGGAGGGGGTATTCTGAACGAAAGCGGTGGCTACTTTGTAAGTCATAGCTTGCAACCATTTTAGCTTAGGAATTGTGTAACTTAAACTAAATACCATGACATATTGCAGATTCAGAGATTTTCTCTCTACAAACAAATTGATCTGTTTATGGGAGTACAACAACTGATTCAGAACAAAATTGGCCAACAAGAAGCACAGCGGTTCTTTCGGCAAGCTAAATATGTGGTTGCTCTTGGTAGTAACGACTTCATAAATAATTACTTGATGCCGGTTTACAGCGATTCATGGAAATTCACTGATGAGAGTTTCGTTAGCTATTTAATGGAAACAATGAGAGATCAACTTAAGGTTAGTTAAATGATTAAAATCGAAAAGATTCATTCATTTCGTAATTCGAGCTAACATTTCTCATCACCAAATGTTTACGAACAGCTACTGCATAAATTGGGAGCAAGACAGCTTATGGTGTTTGGGCTAGGTCCAATGGGGTGCATACCACTTCAAAGGGTCTTGAGTACCTCTGGGGCATGCCAAGAAAGGACAAATCAGTTAGCGCAAAGCTTCAACAAAGCCGCAAGCAACTTGTTAGATAATTTATCTGGCCAACTCCCCAATGCAACCTTCAGATTTGGAGATGCTTATGATGTTGTTAATGACGTGATCACCAACCCAGGAAAATACGGTGAGTTGAAAAGAACAACTTAAAGCAAAGTCTGAATATAAATCTTCAATTCATTAAAATGCAGTAATTTTTGAATTCCATGTTTTCAGGATTCAATAACTCAGATTCGCCCTGTTGCTCTTTCGGAAGAATAAGGCCTGCTCTTACCTGCATTCCCGCATCTACACTGTGCAAGGACAGGAGCAAGTACGTGTTCTGGGATGAATACCATCCATCAGATAAAGCCAACGAGTTGGTTGCAAATGAACTCGTCAAGAAATTTGGTTTCCAGAATTCTAATGAAACTGATGCTCCCTCTCCAGCACCTGCTGTTGCTCCATCTCCTCAGGGATAACTACATCTGATTACCGTACTATTTGATCTCTCCCATGTTTGTAACCATACGTTCGTTCTTTTTTTTTGTGGCTTACTGCTGCTGCATCTAATGAATCGATCATCATGTTACCTACGATGCAGACTAATTCCAGTTCGATGCCTCGTTGTATTTATAGGAATAGAAAAACAATTACTCAATAAAAACTTCAACATTATGGATATGGTTGGCGATATTCTGGCAGTAGACACAGCTTTAGCTCCCCATGGAGTGTCCTTCTACGTTCTCGCCAAACATGTAATGGTATTTAAACACGCAGCCTCAAGGTTGACTGTCACCGTTGACCATCCATCCGTCAATTCCTTGCACTTAAAGGATTTTGAATGCTTTGGTAGGCAAAAAAAAGAACAAATGTTGATACCTGACAACATCACCAATCTGTCATTGAATTTAAGTGCCCAATATCATGTTTGATTACTTGATTTATTCTAAATCAAAACAACAAAATAGGACAAGATTGGTGTTGTCTTGAATTTATTATCAATCGATTGAGTTATATCAGTTTTACTCCAATTAGCTTCTATCATTTAATTTTAAATTATTAATTTGTTAAATAATTTATATTAATCCATAATTAACAAATTATTTATCTATTTTCAAATTTTATTTAACAAGTATTCAAAAAATAAGAACTATAGATTACCAAGTGTAGAAATTTAATGTGTTAATTAAGGGACAAGTAATCTACTTTGTGAGTTGTTTATTAGATTGACAATCTTTTTATACATGAACTGAGTCAGAAGATATGAATACGGTATCTTTGTTTGTTTTGAGTTTTGACACTCTTTCAAGAAACCAAAAATGTATGATAAAATTTTGTTGAGAAAAGATGAGCAGAAAAAGTCAAGTGAAGCAAACCAGTGAAAGGAGGGGAAGAGTCAACAAATAATTACAACTGCAGTCAGGAGAATGTAGACATACCCCTATTGAAGGCGTTCGCTGAACATGATTTTAAATTATGCATGATGACAGAATGATCGCATCACCTCCAAGCCTCTCTCGCAAGGATTTGGGAATAGGAATTCTGACAAATAATGTCGATCCTACAGGACACGGACCCTCAAGTCTCTATCTCAAGGACTAGACATAAGAATACTGAAAGATACTATCGATTCCGCAAAGATTATGAGCATGACACGGAGGATTGTAGAGACCTAAAAAGAGATTAGCGTGGTTTACTTTATAGGGGGCAATGCAACTAGTTTTTATTTTGTAGACATGCGAAAGAAAGTGGGAGGGAGCAAAAAAGAACAAGATCACATACACCAGATAGGTGATACAAACAGCCATCTCCTCAGTCTCTCAAAACTGGAGTTACAAAAATGATAGTTAGCAAAGATCTGAAGATGCGTATGTTGTAGGTCAAAGAAGTGCATAAAGGGTCCCTATCACAACTTGGTACAAAGGCCTGTAGTGAAGCAGCAAAGAGACAAAGAGATTACTTTTAATGTTAATTCTGTAGCACTGTGGAATCCGAACCATGAAATCATGGTCATTTGGGTCAAGAGAGCTTTAGTGTCATTGAATATATTATTCTATGATGTGTTCTTAGTTCTGGGACTAACAATTAATAAAAAACCTCAAGCCTGCACATATCCCTTTGATTGTTTTTGGAGCGGGACAAATGGTGACTGAAGGAAAGCAGTGGTCCTCT
>JAOTJB010000007.1:22644241-22658618 GCA_027123815.1 Erythroxylum minutifolium | reverse complement strand
GCACGTACAATAAATTTTATATGCACATATCACTATTCACACATGCATGAGCATGAGATGCCTCGATTTACCACACTTGGACCCGTTTCTCTGGTCCGACCCGTTCTCTGGAAACGGGATGTTACAGATTTTGTATATATAAAATTAAATTTGTAGATTATAGATGAATTATGGTTTTAAAGTTTCTATAATGTGGATATTGTTGTTAATTTTCATTCTCTTTAGTGAAAAGTAGATCATTGTTAGTTTTTGATGTTTTAGAATTACTTGAAAAATAAAAAATGGATTCTAATTATGATAGCTTTTTTCATAAAAGTTTGCTCTTTGTTTTTATTTTTAATATAAGATATCAAATTTTGCTTTGTATTTTTTCTCTATCGTAAAATATAATATTATTGATATATTTTTGTAATATATAGTAAAACTATTTTTGTTCAGCTATGTCTGCCTACTTCTTCCAGTTTTATATATGTGCTTTTGTTCTTTTTCTAGTCCAATTGTGTTATAATTATTTTATATGATGTTGTCTAAAAAGCATTTGTCTAGAAGTGAAAAAAGGAAAAAAAATAAGTAGAATATTTAATAAAATCCAAAAACAAGCTATCAATAAATTTGTTAAAATAGTAGGCCCCTCTAGTAAGAGTCAAAAAGAATTAGGTGAATATAAATTTGAATAATCTAATGAAAATTTAATGATGAGATTCATATTCATGAGGATGTAAGTAATTTAAGTGACTATAATCATATAATAAATGCATCCAATTTAGAAAATTTTAGGGTAGATGAGCAACTATTCTCTTTCTTGGATATTCATGATCCTAGAAATTGGGATAATCTTGACAATAAAGCAAGAGATATTTTGAAAAGGGCATGTAAGGGAATTGAATCTTATGTTTTCTTTAGAAATACTTCTAGGCATTTTTCGTATTCTTATTATTCTAGAAAGTTGAGCAATGGAGATATTAGCGATAGAAAGTAGTTGATTTACTCTAAACAAGAGGATAAAGTATATTGTTTTTATTGTAAGTTATTCAGATCTAATAGCAAACAAAGTGCATCAGCAATGGATTTAGAGAATGGAAGCATCTTAGTGAGGACTTAAAGGACATGAGAATATTATTGACCATATGACTAAAATCAGAATCGAAATGAACTAAGAGTAAGATTGAACAAAAATCAAACAATTGATAAAGATTTGCAATAAAAAATTGTAAAGGAGAAAGAATGATGGAAGCAAATTTTGATAATAATAGTTTCTGTTGTGAAATGTCTAGATAAATATAATTTGTCTTTTCAAAGATCTAATAAGAAACTTTACTAAGATATTAATGGTAATTTTTTGGGATTGATTGAGATGATTGTTGAATTTCATATGATAATGTAAGAACATATTAGACACGTTCAAAATCATGAAATTCATCATCCTTATCTTGATAAGAAAGTTCAAAATAAGTTGATTTCTCTTTTGGCCTATAATTTTAAAAGTTCTATCATAAGGATCATTAAAGAGGAGAAATATTTTTCTATAATTCTTCATTGTACTCTAGATGTAAGCTATCAAGAACAAATGAGTCTATTAGTATGATGTGTGAATATGTCAAGTAACAAACTAAAAATAGAGGAGCACTTTTTAGAGTTTTTAAATGTAGATGACATATCTAGATTGAGAATTTTTAATGAATTATTGAATGCGTTTAAGTCTCTTGATCTTGTCCATGATGTGAGGGTCAACATTGTGATAATGGTTTTAATATGAAGGGAAATGACCAAAGGGTCAAAAGCAAGTACTTAAAATAATTGTAAGGGCATTATATATGCCATGTGCTTGTCATAGTCTTAATATTGCTCTTAGTAATATATCATATTCTTGTGTTAAAGTTGTTTCATTTTTTAGAGTTGTGTAACACATATATGCATTATTTTCAAGTTCTCCCAAAAGGTGGAAGGTTTTACTTGATAATATTCTAAGATTAACCTTGAAATCTTTGTCAAATACTCATTGGAAGAGCCGAATAAAAGTGTTAAAGCTACTAGATTTCAAGCTCCTCAAATAAGATTGGCTTTGGTAAAATTATCTAGATCTTGTGATGATGCCAAATCAAAGACTGAAGGGGCAAGTTTGGTTTATGCACTTGAGAATTTTGATTTTTCACTTAGTATGGTTATTGAGTTTGATACTTTATTTGCTATTAACATGGAAAGTAAAAAGTTGCAGTCTAAATCTATATACGTCAATGTTACTATGAAGCAATTAAAAGTGATAGTATTTTTTGGAGAAATATATAAATGAAGGGTTTGTCTTTAGTATGAATATTTCCACAAGCATTGCATATGAGATGGGTGTAGAGCCTACATTTCCAACTAGATGTCGTATTATTAGGAAAAGATAATTTGATAAAAAATAATCATGATAAAGAAATACAATCGGTTGAAGAGTCTTCTGGAGTTAGTTACTTTCTAGTTGTTGCAGTTATAGAAATTGCTTCATTAAAGAATATATTCGAGCAATTAATGACATTTGAAAGTATTTTTTATTTCTTATTTAATTCAAAGAAGTTAAGGTCGTTGGATGATAATGAGCTAAGAGAATGTTGCACTAATTTTATGATTACTCTTTCTAATGATAATATATCATATGTGGATTTAGATAATCTTTTTTAATTAAAAATGGTGTTGTTTGTCACAAATTGTAGGTATAACAATCTCATTCAAGTAATAAAAATAGGTGAGATTGTGTCGTGTCTACCAGGATTGAGTGAAAAAGTTTACTAAGCTAGCTTTAATACTACTGAGCAAAGGAATTTAATTGGAATTTGCTTAACTAGAATAGAAATAAAATGACTAAATAAAGTAAATCTAGTTCACTACTCACTAGTTAAGTTGGGGAAATTGAGTAGCTACTTACAAAATGTAGCACTAAACTAAAAATGGATTTAATTTAGGATATGGTTTCTCCTAGGGGTTAAGTCTTGTAGCTAAATTTCAATGCATTATTAAATCTACCATATGGATAGCCTTTAATTTTTCTTGTAGTTTTTTTACCTACCAGTGATTAACCCCCTCCTCCCAAAGGTAACACAACCATTTCTCTTCTGTAATCCTTTACTTAAGTAATTTTCTAAAGAGGCATTAAGCACAAATCTAAATCGAACCTCTTAAAACTCTTAAGTCTCCCAACACATCAAGAAATTCTAGTTGATTTCTCTCCTATCTTCTGGCAAAATCATCCTCCTCTTGAGGTGTAATTTATCCAATAATTGCATTGGCGTGAAGCTAACGTATTAAGACTACAATGCTATAACATTGTTATAATACAATAATATGACAATAAGTTTATACAAACTAGCTCCCCATCCACAATAACAGACTAGAGTAAAAAATTTTATCTCAAATCTGCTTCTTTTTTTTCTTCAAAATTTACTAATGTTTAACTTATTAGAAATTCAAAATTAAAATCCTGAATTGCATGTGGCTTTTTGATGCTTTTGGTCCTCCATAAATTCAACTGAAATAAAGACAAATTAAGCACACCACTAGATAACTTCATACTGAAGAGAAAGCAATGTTAAATAAAATAAACATCAAATCAAATCAATTGATGAAAAATAGACAAACGGAACTAAGTAAAATGGATATAATTGGGTTGCCTCCCGATGAGTGCTAGCTTTTACGTCACTTAAAGATCCTTGAGATAAGGCGTTGCAATTTTCCTTAACTCTTGACCATAATAATGCTTTAGCCTCTACCAATTGACCTTAAAAGTTCGTCCATCATCAATTTCAACTTCAGTTGCTCCAAAAAATGTGACATTCCTTATAGTGAAAGGTTCCTAACCATCTTACCTGAAAAAAGCTTCAATCTTGAGTTAAAGTATAACACTTTTTCTACGGGAATAAAATTTCTCCTCATGATATGCTTGTCATACCATTTTTTAGTCTTATCTTTATTTATCCCTGAGATCTCACATGCTTCATTTTGAAACTCCTCTATTTCACACGACTACAATTTTCTTTTTTTAATTAACCTTCTTTAATTAAGATTTATTTTCCTTATAAGCCAAATGCCTTGTGTTCCAACTCTACAAGAATATGGCATGGTCTACTAAAATCCAAATGATAAAGTGATATTCTTATTGGAGTTTTAGAAGTTGTCTTATAAGCCTAGATAGCATCTTCAAGCTTGAGAGCCCAATCTACTCTACTTAGATTCATTGTCTTCTCAAGATCATCTTTGATTTTTCGACTTAAAATTTTAGAGTGGCCTTTACATTATATTTGTTTAGAAGATTTGAAAAGATTATACTATAACACTGAGTCCCCTCATCACTTATTATTGCTCTTGGTGTCCCAAATCTTATAAATATATTCCTTTTAAGAAATTAAAGTACCATTTTGGCATCATTTATTGGAGAAGCTACTGCCTTTACTCGTCTAGAAACATAGTCCATAGCTAAAAGGATGTAAGAGTGTTAGCATGAATTTAGAAATTGCCCTATGAAGTCTATCCCTCATAAAACAAACAATTAAATTTCAAAAATATTAGTTAATGGAAGCTCATGAAATTTAGAAATGTCACCAATCCTTTGACATCAATTATAAGTTTTGATGAAATTATAACAATCTTTATAAAGTAAATTTGGTTGTTGTTCTCGTTAGACCAAAATGACCACCTTAAAGAGATGAGTGGCGATGCTCATGAATGGATTGAAATTCTTCATCGGGCATGCATCTTTGAATCACTTTATTAGGGCATCTCTTGAAGAGCAAAGGCTTATCCCATAAGTGATTTTTAACATCAAATAGGAATTTATTCTTTTGACTAGATGAGAGATCTAGATGTAACAGCCCAAAAACTAAGTAATGAACAATATCAGTAAACCATTGGAGCTTCTCTTCAATCTTAAATAGGTTCTCATCTAGAAAAGATTCTTGAATAGGTAATTATTGCACTAGTTCACCCATCTATAATTGAGAAAGATTGCCTACCAATACATTTTATGAACCTTTCTTATCATTTATTTCTACATAAAATTCTTACAAAAGGATAATCCACCTAATAAGCCTAAGTTTAACATCTTTTTCTCAAATAAGTATTTGATGGCATCATATTTATGAATACTATAATCTTCAAACTAATAACATATGATCTAAATTTGTCTAATGCAAAAACCATAACCAACAATTCATTCTCCATAGTGGTGTATTTTTGTTGGGCACTACCCTAGAAAAATCACTTGTGTCACACATTATTTCAAATAGTAGTTGACAACTGGGAGTGATCACCACCAGAGCAAACACAAGCTTCTTCTTAATTAACTCAAAAGCTTCCCCGTAGTCATCATTGAAATTAAAGTGAGTTTCTTTCTCTTAGAGATTGCATAGGGTTCGGAAATTTTTGAAAAGTCTTTGATGAAACACCTATAGAACCCTACATAGCAAAGAAACTTTGAATTCCCTTAACATTAATAAGAGGTGGTAGCTTCTCAATGATTGCTACTTTGGCTCGATCTACTTTAATTCCCCTTGAGAACACCTTATGGCCTAAGACAATTTCTTCTTCCATTATAAAGTGACAATTCTCCAAATTTAAATCTAAATTAGTTTTTTGACATCTTTTTAATACTAGAGACAAGATATGTAAGAACCTATCAAATGATCATAATACAAAAAGAAATCATCCAGAAAAACTTCCATAAAATTTTCAATCATTTAAGAAAAGATAACCATCATGCAATGCTGAAAAGTGGAAGGAGAATTACAAAAATCAAATAACATCCTCTTAACTGCATAAGTACTAAATGTACATGTAAATCTGGTCCTTATTTGTTCTTCTAGAGCTATGGTTATTTGATGCTCACCTGAATAACCATCCAGGAAATAATAAAATTCATGTCTTACAAGCCTATCTAGCATTTAATCAATGAAAGGTAACTGAAATTGGTCTCTTCTTGTCACTTTATTTAACTTCTTATAGTCTATACAAACCCTCCAACTAGTGATAGTCCTAGTGAAAATAATTTCCTCTTTTTTATCCTTCACTATATTGATTCCACCTCTCTTAGGAACTACTTATGTAGGACTAATCCATGAACCATTCGAGATTGGGTAAATTATGCCTGCATTCAACCATTTTTTAAATTTATTTCTAAAATGTTCTATGCAAGGGGCATATAAATCCTCCATAAGAGTTTTATGCATCTCAATTGAGGGACTAATTCCTTTAGTGTCATGAATAGGCCAACCAATTATAGGTCTAAATTCCCTTAACACATAAAGCAAATTTTCCTCTTCTAATGATGACAATGAAGATGAAATGATGAAAGACAATGTTGAACAATCACCCAAAAATGCTACTTCAAAATTTTAGGCAATGATTTCAAATATATTTTAACTGAAGCTTCATTCTTATCATTCATATCTTCAATATCTACAACTGGAAAGAAAGGTCCAAATTGCTCAAAAAACTTTTCACTGGCTTCAAAATTTTAAGAGATTTCATCTTAAATAATTCGATATCACTCAATCTAGTAATTTAATCCATACATTCTAAACAAGACCATAAATTATTTGTTGAAAGAAAATTAGGTAGAGATGTTGCCACATAAGAAAAAATTATTTGAACTCTATTGTAAGTTGGTATGTCATTTAGGTTTTGAAAAGTTTTGTAGATGTTAAACACCACCTTTTTCACCACTGACTCTCAAAACAAGTTCTTCTTGTTAAATGTTAATCAAAGCCCCTCACATGGCTAAAAAAGGCCTCCCAAGAATGATTAGAATGTCTTGGTCTTCCACTATGTCTAATTCCAAAAAATATGTCCACAAAAATGAAAATTTCAACTTTCATTGGAATATGTTCAACAATTCCTCTAGGATATATGAGTGACTGATCAACCAACTAGAGAAAAATTGTTAAATGCTTAACTTCTCCAAATCCTAACTTGTTAAAAATGGATAGAGGCATGAGATTTATGCTTGCACTTAAGTCACAAAGCACTTTGTTAAAATGGGTATTGCCTATCTCACGTAGAATGGTGAAACTACCAGGACCCTTTAACTTTTAAAGCTACTTTCTTTGTAAGATTACACTGCATTCTTCAATTATTAACATTATCTCATAATCCCCAAACATCTTCTTATTTGCCACAATGTCTTTGATGAACTTAGCATAGTTTAGAATTTGCTCGATTGTATCAATATCTCTAACTTCTTGAAAATATCCAGAAACTTTACAAATTAATCATTCCCCTTCTTCTTTTAAAATCTTTGAGGATAAGGAATATTTTGAGTGATCTTTGGTTTTGGTTCTTCTTCTGTGTTCAACATCACCTCTTTTGTCTTTACAACATCTTCTTCCTTTTCCTCTTTTCTTGATTCTTCTTGCTAATTTTCAATATCAATTTTTTCCTCCCTAATTCCTTTTCTTCATTAGATTGAGTGCAATTCTTTACTCTAGGTGGCACTTCTTCTATTTCCTTCCCATGGTGACGTGTAATGTCCTTACATTGTTCCCTAGGATTTACTTTTTTATTACTAGGAAGATTGCTTAGTTGACTTGATCCCACTACACTTACCAATTGCCCAACCTACACTTCAAGGTTTTTTATGGAATAACCAATGCTTGTCATTTGCATTTCTATATTTTCATTCAGTTCTCGTACTTGTTAAACCAATTCTTTGACTCTGTAATAAATGCACTAAGCATTTCTTCTAAAGATGGTTTCTTCTCTACTTGAGGATATTGTCTATATCTTGGTGGTGGGATCCTATTGACTCCATATCTATAATTATTTTGATTTCTACAGCTTTAAATATACTATCCTTACATTGGATTAGACTTGTACCAATAAACTTTTTGATTTATAAAATTCACTTGTTCTTACTCATATTTTAGATAATATTGGGAAGAACTAGCTGCTATAACTTGTTTCATTTACATATCCATGTTTGCAAATTTAGCAAATTGATTAGTAAGTGCTACAATTTCACTAACATATGCCTAATCTGATCCACATCATATATTCCTCCACTTTTTTCTTAACTTGATCACTCCGATGGTCATTAATAACTATGAGATTCTGTGTGCTCAAGAAGTGTGTGAGCCTCTTATAAAGACTTTGTCATAAGACTTCCACTTACTGCAGTATCAATAAATTTTCTACTCTATCCATTAACTCCATTATAGAACATTTCAATTTGTACCCACTCAGGATAACCAAGGTGAGGACATCTTCTTAATAACTCTTTGTATCTTTTACATGATTCATATAGAGATTCCAATTTATGTTAATGAAAAGTGTCAATTTCAGCCCTTAACTTTGCTGCTTTAGATGGTGGGAAGAATTTTGTGAGAAAATTTTAGCAACTTCTTGCCAAGTACCAATATTGCCTACTGGTGTATTGTGTAATTAGCCTTTTGCCTTATCTCTTAATAAAAATGGAAATAGGGTGAGGCAAATGTCATCTGATGTTACACCTTCAGTTCTTATGGTGTTTTACAACTCCTAAAAATTTGTCAAATGATCATTTAGGTCTTCAAGTGGGGATTCTCCAAATTGGTTAACTTGCACCAAATTGATTAAGCCTAGTGGAATATGAAAATTTTGTGCATTCACTATTATCCTCTTAATTCCATGATAATTCATTGCCACCATTTGTTGACAATGTTCTCTTATTGGCCTTTGATAATATTGTTTTCCATAGGCTTCTTCTTGACCATTGATATTAATTCTTCTTCGACCTTCTCTAGAATTTCCAATTTTTGTTTCCTCCTTATGATGTTCTTGCAATCCTTCTTACTCAATTCTTTATGTTTCAATTCTTTCTTGCTCAACTTTTCTCATTGCCTCAACTCGATTTTCCATCCTTTTTTCCTTTTAACTGCCTTGACTATTCTTTCCAACTCTAGATCAAACAATTTATCTTACCGTCTTATTGTTTTGGTCATATTCTAGCTAACACTCAAGTTGAACACAAAGATAAATATAATACAAAAATAAATAAAAAGTTGAAATGAATTACTTTAAAAAATTAAATAAAACAACAAAATAGAAACACAAGTAATAGTAACAACACATAATTCAAACACCAATCTTTGACAATAGCTTTAAAACGTTGTTTGGCACAAACTGCAAGTATGACAATGTCATTCAGGCAATAAAAACTGGTGAGATTGGGACTTATCAATGGGGATCGAGTGAAAAAGTGTACTAAGCTAGCTTTAATACTATTGGGAAAAAGAATTTAGTTGGAATTTGCTTAACTAAAAAAGAAATAAAATGACTAAGTAAAGTAAATCTAGTTCACTAATCAATAATTAAGTTGAAAAAATTGACTAACTACTTACGAAATGCAACACTAAACCAAAAATGGGGTTAATTTAGGACATGGATTCTCCTAGGGATTAATTCTTATAGCTAAATTTCGATGCCTTATTAAATCTATTCTATGGATAACATTTAATTTTTCTTGTAGGGTTTTACCCACTAGTGATTAACCCCCTTTCCCAAAGATGAGCCAACCATTTCTTTTTATAAAAACCCGATACTCCCTTAAGTAATTTCCTAAAGGGGCATTAAGTACAAATCTAATATAACCTCTTAGAAATCTTATGTCTCCTAACACATCAAGAAATTCCAACTGATTTATCTCCTATCTTTTAACAAAATCACCCCTCTCTCGAAGGTGTGATAATCAATTAAATCTATGGCTAAGGACTTCCATTCAACCATAGAGAGAAATCAACAACGAAATAAAAAAGCAATCATGGATTCAACTTAGCAAAACATCACCACAATCTCATATCCCCAATAGGGACCTAGGAAATTCAACCAATAATCATGTTTACCAACTCAAAATGTAACATTCAATCCAAATCAATTTAACTAAATACAAGGATGTAGGCAAAAAAGATAGAATAAAAACTCTAAAGGATGAATCTTTAAGCCTTTTGATTGATTGCCTAGGCCTTTTCAAGCCTCCTTAGCCTTTCCCACTTTTCTTTCCCTTTTCTGGTGTTGCTTCTCGACCATTTCTTTTATTGAGAGGTGAATCATCCATGTTTTATCCATCTTGGGTAAAATGATCTTTTCATTATCTTGACAGTTGTCAAAATCTGGTAATTCTTTCAATGCTATAACCATATATTGAAGTTATAGCAGCGAGATTGAATTTTCTCTTCACTATAGCATCGAGATTTGATTTGTCAATTTTTTTCTCTATTGATGCTATAGCTTCAAATCGATGCTATAACATCAAAGTTCCAACTTGCTCTCTATTTCTAAAGCTACAACTTCATATTGGTGCTATGGCATTAAAGAAAAATTACATAACACTTGCACACATTTTCCAAAAGTTCCTCCATAATGTTTTAAACTTAATTTCTACACTAAAACAATGTAAATAAGTTAGAGGACTGCAAAATAAAAGTACTTTTAAGCGTAAAACTAGGGTAAAAACTAATTATTTAATATAAATATCAGTTATAAATGACTTTGCCAAATGAGTCAATGTAAGTGGTTGAAATTCTTAAAACTTTTAAAATTACATATTGTTATCCAAATGTTTCAATTGCTTATCAAATCCTATTAACTGTACATGTGACAATAGTATTAGTTGCTAGAAAATTTTCAAAGTTAAAACTATTAAAAACCTACTTAAGTTAAGAAAGGTTGAATGGTTTGGATATTCTATGTATCAAGAAGGATATATTGGATAATATTGATCTCCATACTATTGCTAATGATTTTGCATCTAGAAATACACAAATAAATCATTTTAATGATCATCTGTGTACTTATTAGTGCAGTTCTATAGATATTTGGTGTTTTGTAATCTGATGTTATTTGTTCGATTGTTATTGCTATTGTTTTTTCTGTTATTGTTATTGCTTTTAGTGATTTTGTTATTGCTGACATTTATAAGATGTTGTTAGATACTATTATGATTATTTGGTCTTAGTATTTTCTTAAGTATGTGGGCTTATAACACGGGTCAGTTATGTATGAATACTATATTTTAATAGTAAAAATACACTTTCTAGATTTACACATTTTCATATTGCTAAGTCATTGGGCCTTTCTTTTTATTTTGTCTTGGGGCTATAAAATGTTATAAAATGGCCCAGGTTATTTCCCTATGTTGTATTAAATCACTAGTAATTGCAAATTTTCTCTTTGAATGCAAAATATATGTGGACAAGAGAGCTTTCAAAGACAAGCATATGATAAAACCATAAGTGTGGATTGTGTTTATAGATGGATCATTGTCAGAGGCAAAAAGTGGTTTAGTTCTATTTGTTAAAGAAACTTTTAATCTAGAAATCAAGTACTTGCAGATCCATGAATTCAAAGCATTGAACAAGACTAAAGCCTTATTGTGTGGCAAGAAGTTAATAACTCATTTACAACTTAAATCCATCACCACTAGAATTGACTCTCAATTGGTGGTGAATTAAATAAATGGCCAACATGAAGTTAAGAAGGTAGCACTGTAGAGGTACCATTCCAAATACAAGCAACAAGCAAAGTAATATAGGTGGAGGTAAAGCTAATTCAAGAAGCAAAATATGACTACATATATGTTGACCAAATTAGTGGTGATAAAAAAGCCACCCCTAATATATGTTGAGAGAAGGTTACAAAAGGTTTACAAAGACATTTTATAACAATCAGTCAAAATACACAACAATCGATGACCAACTCTACTATAGGTCTTTTACTATTCCACATTTATGCTACGTGTAGATGTGGGAAACTCTAAAAATTTTGGAGGAGTGTCATAAAGGATCTTGTGGAGCACGTTAAAGAGCGTCAACTTTAGCTCATAAGGTCCTAAAATGTGACTTCTAATGGTTAAACATGAGAAAAACTGTTTAAGAATATGTCAAGAGATGCGAAAAGTATGAAAGGCATGTGAATCTCCACCAAAGGCTTAAGTAGAGTATATATCATCCAATCTCGTTTGCTCAGTGCGTCATGGAAATTTTGAGACCTTTTCCCTCATCAATCAGATAATTCTGATTCATACTTGTTGCAATTGATTATTTCACTAAGTGGTACTTATTGTAATTGATTATTTTAACAGCTTTATCTGGTCTAAATTACTTATTTCACAAGTCACAAGAGTTAAAGAAATGTTATTTGGTGTTGAGGAAAACCAATATGTTTGACATATCTGCCATAAAAGAAATAACTACTTGGTTAGTAAGGAAATCCCTTTCCTTTTCTTCACAAAGGAGGCATTGGTATTACCCTCCTTGTTGACTTTCTCAATCAACTTTACCTAAGTTCATGTCTATATGAACATAAAACTAAAGTAAATGGTAAGAGACTTGGAAAAAAAGAAATTTAGGAAAGAACGTACAAAAATGTTTCTTCATCCAAAACCTAATTCGCTAAAAGAACTTATTCCTCTAACTTCACATCCATAAGGGGCAATAGGAACTCTTTTGATCAAAAAACTATCAATTGGTCTTCCAGCACTAAGTGACATTCGCCTCATCCCAAACAAACCTAAAGCTTTACCTACTCCTAGGAAGACAAATTTTATTTTCTATTTATGAGTGCACCTGGGAGATGCAAACAACTCCATCTTTAGCTTAAAGTTGAGAATGAAATACCTAGTATGCTTTCTAATAAGTTTGGCATGTGATAGGTGTGAAATGCATCATATTTTTGGGTATAGTTTGATAATGTGTATAGCTGTTTAAAATTTTTTAGTATGTGTTTAGGGTATAATTGTGTTAGTTTGTAATTTGTTTGTCTTTTAAGTATTTTATGGGTTAGAATAATCCTGTGAGCTTAAATATGATGTTTTTGAGGTATCTTGAAGTGTTTGGTAGTGTTTCAAGGTAAAGAGTGATGAACGGAGCAGTTTTGGAGCTAATTGGGGCTAATTGCATAGATAGAAAGGCCTAACATAGGCCACGATCGTGGCTTGTGTCGGCCAAATGCACAACCATCTCCAAACTTCACGTTTCGAGGGATTTTTGGACCTTTCGGACCCCAAAAAAACCCTAGTTCAACCCCAAATACAAAAGAACATAAATAGAACAACAAGAATATAAAGAAGGGAGCTTTACATTCAGCCACTCTTGGAAACCCTAAATAGGGAGAAAAAGAAGAGAGAGAGAGAAGAAGAAGAGGAAGAAGGAGTGGATCCTAACGCCGCTACTCCCTGAATCAAGTGGTATCCCAACGCTGCTGCCTTCTTGATTTGTCCAATCTAACTTCCAATTTCTCTTCATTTCCTTTTTCATTTAAATGTATAAAGTTGAGATAGATTGCATGGAAATAGATTTCGGGTTGTTGATAATGTTCTAAACTCTCCTTCAGGATTTTACTTTGAGTTAATGTTGATTTAGTTATTTTTGTGTTTATTGGTTTGGGTGTTAGGATTGATTAATGTATTTGCATGTTTCAATGACAAACTGAGAGGGTGACCCGAATAAAAATGATTAGATTGGATTAATGAGAGTTAGGTAATCCAATTGACCAATTAATTAATCTAGTCAGTAATTTCATGGAGAGAGATCCTATGCGAGACCTAATTGTTTATTAGAGACCTTTAGAACTAATTAGAATTGTGGGTAATTTATGAATTGAG
Organism: Erythroxylum minutifolium; assembly: GCA_027123815.1. NCBI lineage: Eukaryota > Viridiplantae > Streptophyta > Magnoliopsida > Malpighiales > Erythroxylaceae > Erythroxylum > Erythroxylum minutifolium. The sequence continues at coordinate 22,645,015 of JAOTJB010000007.1, read as the reverse complement.
AGATTACAAGTTCTATAATTCGATTAGGGTTTACAATTTAAGGTTTAATGGTTATAACTCGAGAGAGAGTAATCAATCCTATGACTGTTTATAATCGACACCCTATAAACACATAAATGGCTAGATTAGCATTAATAATAGGTAAAATCCCCTCTCTCACAACTTAATTAACTCTCTTGACGGATTTCCATTGTGACCTATGTTATTGCTCAATTTAATTCTATTTTGTTAAAATTTCTGCTTTACAATTCTTGAATTAATTTCTTGTATTTACTTTCCATTTTCATTTGTGTAGTTTATATTTCTTTTTATTCTTATCTTTGAGCCTTAGATGACTTAGGATTAGGCTAGTACCCTCCTTGCGGGATTGACACCTCTTATACTATAATTATGACCCGTTCGTTTACGGTATTTGAGGGCTTATAAATTTTAAAGCTCGAACAACATGATCAAGTTTTTGGCACCGTTATCGAGGAGGCATAGATTGATTTAAATTCTTATAATCTAAGGTTTTTTTCACCTTCTTTTGTGGAAAAAAGGTTGGGCATTACTATGACTGGAGAGATCTCATCTAACTTAGATTGTCTTATACATATAACCTACACACACACACACACACACACACACAGATATATATATATATATATAGTTAGTTACTATAACTACATGGCATTATATGAACTACCTAATCAAATTAGGCCTAAGCCCATAACCATCCATCATGCAAGCCCACACATTCTCCTAACCATGCATTCTCTAATGCATATATGTAAA
>JAOTJB010000007.1:22505966-22519195 GCA_027123815.1 Erythroxylum minutifolium | reverse complement strand
TTAACATTTAATTAAAATAATTGCATTAACCTAAACCAAAAATAATTTTAACAAAAAAATTTAACAAAGACAGAGTTAGGTCACCTAGTTAGAGAGTGCTTACTGGGATTAGAACAGAGACAGAGACCAAGAGACGAGAATGCGGAATGGACCGAATGGTAGTGGCAGTGATTTGAGGTTGGTGGAACTTGGAAGATAAATACCTCTGAGACTCTGAGCTGAAGGTTCGAGCGACAGAGAGAGGAAGAGAAAAGAGAGTAAATGACAGGCAGGTGCCAGGTGGGAAATAGCCTCTGTTTTACTTTTAAAGAAAAGAGTAAAGTCGCAATCGCGACTTTCTGAAATTGACTTTCGTAAAATTTAACCAAAGTCACGATCGCGACTTTCCCGCCTGTTATTCCTGCCTCCTTTGGTAAGCTGGGGCTAGCGTGGGGACTTGTCCCGCGCTAGCTCCGCCCCTGATTGTACAAGTTTAGACCTTTAAGGGCATATATGTTTTAGGAATCAGGGAGATAAGAGGAGACAGAGGAACATGAAATGAAAAATAGTTTTTGATTTAAAGATCATATGCCTGCTTTTTTTCGATAATTTATGTGCCTGCTTTAGGTCATAATTTAGTGAGGAGAGGTAGAAATATTGGACGATGATTATATGTTAGGAGATGATTGAGTCTTACTAGGGGTAGTTGTTGAAGGGGATATTAGAAATCCAGCTGTAAATAAGAGTTACTATATCTTAATTAGGACTTGGTGATTTACCTTATTAGTATTGGAAATACAGTTGTAAATAGGAGTTATTATATCTTAATTAGGATGTAGTGTTTAACTTATTTAGGAGTAATGTTGGATATATATAGCATTAGGGACTCTTTGTACATACACATAATTTTTCATAAATCAAAGGGAATATTTTCTCTTTAGTTATCCTTTAATTTTACATGGTATTAGAGCATGGATTCTCTGCTTACCATCAACAAGGCTTATATCTTGATTGATTAATAGCGAAGAATGTCATAGATCCATTATCCGAGGCCAAGAAGAACATGTTGAGGTAGTGGCTGTAGTGGTGCAGCCCTCAACAAAACCAAAGTTTAGTATTCAAGTTAGACAATCATGGTAGAAAGGGGTACTAAGACAAGATTAGCTACGAAGTTTTAGAGTGCTTTGAAGTCATTGGCTATCCCACTTAGTGGAGAGGGCCATAAGGCCAATCAAATTGAGCCTGTTTATGGCCAAACATGGGGCAACCTAGAGGAGAGTGAGTTGCAGGCTAGGCTTAAGCTTTTTATATCGCACAGGGAAATCTAAAAGCAATAGTAACATTATAGGTCTGTCAAGCGAACAATTTCAAAAACTGTTAACACTTCTAGATTGTGATAACTCTAGGAAGCTTTCTAATAAGGATTAAAAAATCTTATAGATATTAGATAGCAAGGCATCCAATCATATGATAGGTTGCTTAGATTTGATTTGTGATGTTAAAGAAGTAGTGCCTTTACTAATAATTTTGCCCAATAAGGCAAAGATGACTGTGATGATGATGGGTCGAACCATATTAAGTCAGGACATGACTTTGGTTAATATCCTTTATGTGCTTTAGTTTGACCTATTATTTGATTTCCATATGTCAATTGATTACACTACAATAGAAAGGAGATTTGACTACACTTTCTTTCACTTCGAATTCACAATCATCACTGAAAGCAAGCCAAAGTCAAACAGTTTGCGACGTTCTACCAAATCGTCAGTAAATGAATACAAGTTATGACGATTAACCATAATCGTCATAAAAGGAGCAATTTATTGCGACATATTGGATATTTTTTCGCTAATATGATGGCATTTGGAGACAATTAGAGACATCATCGCTAAATGTTGTGCTAAATGAATATATTTTGCGACAATTAATAGTAATCTTCATAAAAGTAACTTTTTGAGATGGCTATAAAACTTCATCAGTAATATCTAGCATTTTGCGATGATTAGTTCAATCGTCGCAAGATGTTATGCTAAAATGAATATATATTATGACGATCAATTGTAATGGTCGCAAATTGAGGGACTTTTTGCGATGACCCAAAATTGTCGTCGACAATGTGGTAGCGTTTAGCAACGATTGGTTAAGTTTCGGTAGAAGTTGATGAATTATACTTTTGGCAAAGAATTTATTGTGCATCGCTAAAAGTTGGTTTTTATTATTTTATATTATTTGATAATTTCTTAAGGAAATTTTGATGATTTTTTGTATGAGATAGATTCTTAAAAATAATAATGTTTAAAAGATAATATTTTAATGCTAAGTGTACTTAATAATAATAATAACATTTTAATTAAAAATAAATTAGAATAGAGTTAAAAATGGAAATCAATATTAAATATTGATATCATATTCTTAATTATCAATTTTAATATTATTAAAAATCTATTGTAAACCTAAAAATATAAGTAGTTAACAACAATGCCATTTAAAAGATCAAATTTAATATTAATCACAATGATTGTATAATTGTAAAACTAAATTTAGTTAACAAAATGTCATTTATTATTTTTGTTAATCTCTTTTAATATATATATATATATATATGATTTTAGAATATAACAATTTATGTATATGATATATTAAAAACATTTAAGAAATTGAAAAATCAAATAAAATATAATATTGGCGACGAGTTTTGCAATTGGTAGCCAAGATTTGACTACTGTTGAACCTTTTGTGATGAAATCTATTAAAATTGGTAAATGTAACATAAATGATGACGTATAGCTTTCGTTAACAACTTGAATGGTGACGATTTTTTTAATTTTTTGCGTCAATTTTAGGTCGTCGCTAGATGTTCCCATCTGTTTTAATCCAAAGGCCCCAACCATTCCCTCCCTTCCCTCCTAAATTTTTGCTTCGCTCTCTCCTCTCCCTCGTCTATCTTCTTCGTTTTCTGCCAAGTCGCCAACGTTCTCTCTTCTTCACTTTTTGCCAAGTCGCCAATGTTTTCTCTTCTTCATTTGCATTTTATATGTTATGCTTAAAGTAAGTTTGTGATAAATTGACACATAATACTAGGGCTAGATCACAATAGTATCACTATCGAGCTAGGTTTAACCAACATGCTAAACTAAAAAACTTTTATAAAGGAATAACGCATCAATGATCATGCTCATCCATCAATCTGATTGTAATATCCAACATCTCAAATAATCAATTAATACTTAAAAATGATCTAAATTTTGTTAAAAAATTCAAATCTCATTAAGAATCAAATGAATAAATTAGCTCTATCACATTATCAAAGATTTAATAGGATTTAGCTAAATAAGTAACACTTATCATATCATTTTAACGTCTTGATGATTCTCTACTGACTCCTCACTTGAAATATCCATGTAACATCGCAGTATATGATAAACACAAATTTAGTGTGCAAAATACTCAATAAAGCTTATATTCTAGATAATTGTTAATTACGTTTTCTCTACATTACTTATACTTCACCATATAATAATGTTTTTTGAATAATGTTCATGTTTGACTTATATTAATGCGAAATGTTCATGTTTGACTTATGTTTAAACGAAATGTTCATGTTCGACTAATATTAATTCAGAATGTTAATGTTTGACTTATGTTGATGCATAATGTTGATATTTAAGTTATAGATATTCAATATAATAGCATATAGTAGAAACAGGGGAAAAAAAGGTGGCAACTATCTAAATTGTTCCTCCCCTACAACAACCACATTAATTCGAACCTATTCAACAACAACAAATGACTTCAAACAACAATGAAGCCAGTCAGCAACATCCTCTTTCTATCTCAACTTGTGCTAAATGATGTTTTGATATGCTTTATTTTCGAGGATAATAATATTTAGTGATGAATAGAGAATCATCACTGATAATGATTGGCTCTGATTATTTTTCATTGTAAAAATGTTTTATCTACGCTTCCTAAGGTGTAGTTAAAAGTTATTTGTGATGTTTTTATGAATGTAGCTAAAAAGTTTTGTTGACGAATTTAGAAATAATGTGAAAACTTTTTAGTTTTCATCTATAAAACTTTTTATCGACGAATTTGGGACTTTCAGCGACGAAAATGTTCATCGCCAAAAGCCCCTTCTATTGTAGTGTTACTGAGTTAAATTTTCAAATTCTTTTCACTAATGAGCTTTGTGTGATACAAAACTGTTCTTCAAGGATGTTGATAGGAGTGGGTAAGCTTTGGGGACTCTATTACATCAACTCCATAAGGCTAACATCTCTGAAAAGACAATGACAAAAGTGAATAGTGAATATACCATAGGAATTTAGGTTCCACAAAACGTTATCCTCTAAATCTGTATCTCCCAATGGTGGAAGAGAATCACATAGCTTGTTGAAGCCTCTAAATTTCCCCTACCATGCACCATCTTGTATAAAGAAAGACACTCTCACCTCAATTAGTATACGGTTTCTCAACTACGCAAAATTTGAATGACTTATTAAGGGTCTGGCTTGAAGCTAATTATCAAACCAGAAAAAGATATTGCTTCCTCCATTAACTCCGTGTTTAATATGTGGGTAGAGTGCCTATTTAAGCTTTAACAGATGATTGAAAATCGTAGAGAAATAAGAATAATGTTCTAGACACAATAAGTTGTTATCTTTAAGGTAGATTTCATGAATCCATTTAGACCACATTACTTCTTTATCAGAAAACAATCTCCAAATCTGCTTGCCTAATGAGAGTTTCTACATAGATGTCATAGAAATTAAGCTTACCCCCTTGTTGTTTTAGGACAGTGATGTCACTCCATTTAACTTTAGCAAGTTAGCTAGTTTCTGCTTTACCCAATCAAAGAAATGCCTTTAACAATTGGTCCACTTCCTTCATGAACTTATGAGGTGCAGGAAGATGTGTTATCCAATGAAGGTGAAGACTACTCAAAACAGAAGTAATCAGAGTGATTTTGCCATCATATAATAGGTACCTATTTTGCCACAAATTTACTTTAGTTCTAATTCTTTCCAATAGACGAGTACAATCAGACATCTTCAACCTTTAACTAGTAATAGGTACCCCAAGGTACCTTAAAGAAGGAGGACGGAGGCTAAGTCCTGTAGATGTATTGAACTCCATAGGATTGTTAACATCAATTGAGGTGTATATACTACTCTTCTCCAAATTGATATTCAGTCCTGACCATTTCGAGAAAATTTGTAAAGCCTTCATTAAGATATCGATTGATGCTTTATCGGCAACACAAAACAGCAGTAGATCATCCTCAAATATGAGTGGATAATTTGAAAGCAGAGCATTGATAATGATAGTTAAAGTTCCCATTGACTGCGGTAAGAGAGCTTAAGAGTCTGGATAAACCATCCATGACAATGGTGAAGAGATAGGAGAAAAGTCGGTCACCTTGGCGAATACCTTGTTCATTTGTCAGTGGTTTGGAAGGAAACCTGTTGACAAGTATACTCATTGAGCATGACTAGACACACTTCATAATCCACCTATTAAAAGTAGCAGGTAAATCCAAAGCTTCCAGATAAGTATGTAAGAAATCCTAATCTAATGTGTCATAGACTTTGTAGAAATCGATTTTCGTTATACAACTCTTTATTCTCTTCGCTGAAGCATAATCCTTCAACAATTCCTGAAGGACTAAGATGTTGTCTCCTATATTTCTTCTTGGTATAAAGGCACTTTGAGAAACACCTATCTTCCTTTTGATCTTCACCTTAAATCTATTAGCCAGCAGTTTAGCAATCACTTTATAAAAGATATTACAGTAGGAGATGGGTTGAAAATAAGTCAGTTTTTGAGGATGTTTCTTCTTCGGGACTAGGCAAAGGAAGGTATGGTTGACCTCTCGAAGCATTCTAGTTGTTGCAAAAAATTCCAAAGCTGCCTCCGTAAATAAAGGACCTGTGATTTCCCATAAGTACTAGAAGAATTATGGTGAGAACCCATCTAGCCCAGGTGCTTTCAAAGGATGCATCCCAAACACGACTTACCTAACATATTGCACTGTAAAGGGAGATGTGAGGGTTTCTTTAAAGTTTTGTTCCATCCGGCCTACTCACATACGTCTTATACTCTCTATAGGCTTATCTATTTGTCCTCTTCTTATAAGTTGGGAACAGAATTGCCACTTTATGATAAGTAACTGCCCCTGTTTAATATGCACTACTTCACAACTATCTTGCAAACAAAATATTCTGTTGACATTTCGCCTGCCCAAGAGCATGGAATAAAAGTATTTTGTGTTAGAGTAACCATCCCTTAGCTAATTCAATCTTGCTTTTTCGTTTGAAAATAAATTTGTGCAGCTGTAACGTCTAGTGGATTCTTAAGAAATCACGAATCAGACCATTTTTACTTACTTCAACAAACGATGGGTGAGCCTCTTTAACTAAAAAACCTTTTTTGTATTGGTCCCTATTCTTCTGAATTATATGTATCCGTAGGATTAATTTGGAAAACCAGTAGGGATATTCGGTGGCTCCCTATTTAGTGCTATGCATGGTTCCTTGGTGACCTTTAGTTTAAATTTTTTTAATATGGAAAGAAAAAGAAAATGTAAACCCTAGAAAAGGATACTAGGAATTACTAGTTTTAGAATTTTAAAATCTAGTTGGACCAAAAGAGTGTTCACTTCATTAACCTGCAAACTTGTTTCTTGGGGGAAGTTGTAGCAATTAGCTTATGTTGTACGTAGTCTAGCTCTAAGTAAATGCATATCTTGGCCTTTGCTTCTTGTAAACATCTTGAGAGCAGCTTTAACATTTTTAGGCTTCTATTCTAATTGGAATGTTTTATATCCACGGACCTTAGGTAACCAGCAATTGTGGGTCAGTTCTAAGAACCCATCCAATTGGGTTAAGCCATTGAAGAAACAAAATGGTGAACCCGTCCTGCTTTCCACCACCAGACTATGTATATGCATATAGGCATGGTCAGACATTAAATTTTTCCCAAAATGAAAACAAGCTTACGAGAATTTCTGGATCCATATAGGATTTATAAGACATCTATCCAGCTTCTTATGGGTAAACATACCACTTTGCTGGTTATTAGACTAACTGAACACTATCCCTGTTGATTAAAGATCAAACAAATCAACTCTACTAAGGAAATTGCTAAGCTCTCTAGTGTCAGCAATGGTTAACTGCTTTTGGCCTTCCGCTTCCTTGGACCTTAATATGCAGTTGAAGTCCCCCACTACCATCCATGGATCAGCTTGTAATTAGATCAACTGGTGCCACAATTTACTTCTTTGGAAGGCAAAGATTGCAGCATAAGTTAAAGTTAGGTCAAACTTTAGAGTAAGGCCATCGTATTGGCAAGAAAAGTGTAAATATTGTTCACTTTCTTCAACAATTGAACTTTCATCCTTTCTTTATTATAGAACACTATGATTCTCCCATTATAATAGGAAGTATTGATTGGATATGATCTACCATTAAGGACCTAAAAAATTCTAGTTTTGCAGCAAAATAAGGTCTCTGATTTTCGCTTCAAGCAAAACCACTAGAACAAGTTGCTTCTCTTTGATCAAATCCCTCACCATAGACCTTTCTAGGGGGTCATTAAACCCCCTAGTATTCCACACTAAAACAGATTTTTGGGGGATGTAGCCCCTTTATATTTGCTCTTCCCTTTTCTCCTAGCAGTACGTCTTCAAGCAGTCTCTGTTGATTGATTTGAGGTCTCAAACTCATCCTGGCTCACCATAGGTTCGTCAGTCATTAGAGTAGAATACTCCTGGATGAACATTTCATTCTCTGCCTAAACTGCCCTCTCTTGAACTTCTAGTTGTGTAGAGATTGCCTAATCCTCCTGAGTATTATGCAAGGGAGGTACCATTCCACTAGACACTATTGAGTCATTCTCAGGTTGGCCATAGAAATTACGTGCTTCTACCACTGGTTCCACCCATTGTACCAAGTTTTGTTCCTCAATAGAAATAGGCTATGTTATAGTCTCATTCTGACAGACCCTCTGTGAACCAATACCCCCATTACCCTCTTTCTCGAGACAATTCCTAAGTTCATCATACCAGCCAGTTTGGAATTTTTCACCCGTCACCTGCCACTTCTTTTTAGCATTTGGTTTCTAAGGGAAAGATAAAGGGATTATCTTCTTCACCATTTCTCCATGCTCCCCAAGACACATCACTGAGATGTTATCAGGTAGTATTGCGGACCTTTGGACCTCAATGCACAGTTTGATGTAGCCAATCCTTTCCATTGTAACCGTTTGATTATCCATAGTCAATGGTTTCCCCAGAAAACTTACAAAGTAGCTTAGGCCCTCAATACTCCACAATTCTAGAGGCAAGTTGGGAAATTGCATCTATAGAGGGAACGTGTTAATGATGCCCCTATCCATTTCGAGCCCACGTCACCACTTGTGGAGAAACAAGGGTTGATCCCTATATGCCATGGACCCTGCTTGAGTACCTCATTTAAGCCACTTTCCTCAGTAAATTTAAATAAGAAAGAACCATCTTCTCTTAACATGACATGCTCTAGACCTTTGGTTGACCATCGTTCTTTGACCTAGGCATTTACCTATGAGAACGCTAGTCTTTTGTTCTAAAAGAACCCAATGAGAATAAAAGACCATATCTTGGCACCATCATTTAGTAGCTCAAGCAGGGGGCAAATAATACCATCTTTGGACACGTGAAAATTTTTACGAGTTATCTTCTTCGGGGGAGTAAAAATCTCTTAATCCATCCTCTAGAAGGGCCTGTTCCACCTTCTTGCTCTATAGGAGTTAGGAGCACATCATATTTGCTCAGTTGTTTTGGGGCAGCAAATTTTTGAAGGAAAGTTGCTATGGACAACACCGGGAAATCATCTTTAGTTCTAAAAATTTCAACCTTTTCCATGCTAACTTACCTGGCCTTCTCAAGGCCTTCCACCCGAGAAGGGCACCAACGAGAGGGTACCGGAGGCTCTCAACCAAGAGGGATGGGCGGGAAAACTATCCCCAAACGGTAGTTTTTTAGGGAGCCAAGGTAGAGGTTTGCGGGTGTGGGAAAAACTAGACCCAAAAAAGAAGAAATTTGAAGGGTAGTTTAAGGAAATCAGTTAGAAAAAGGGAGAGAAATCTTCATCATTGTCAGCTAGAGAGAAGAGGATATAACACATATAATGTTATTACTATTATGGATGATCATAGTCGTAAACTTTGGGTTAATTTATTGAAACAAAAAAGTGAGGCTAGTCGACGCCTAATAGACTTTTGCAAATTAGTTGAAACTCAGTTTCTAAGATTATTTAGTGCATATGAAGCAATAGTGGGTTATAATTTCGTAGTGAGATATCGTTCACGACACTAGTTGCATGGTTTCTTTATAGCAAAATGGGAGGGTAGTGCATAAAAATAGGAACAATTTTGAGGTAGTAAAGGCATTGTGATTTCAAGCTACCTTAACTATTCGTTGTTGGGGTTAATGTGTTTTAACAGTCTGTTATTTGATAAATAAAATGACGATTGTTAAATTAAACAAATGATCACCTCATGAGATTTTGTTTAGTGTGAGATCGTCTTACAAACATATTGCACTGGAGTCTTACGGTTTGTCTTCGAAATTAAAACGTAGTCTTTTTTAGAGTTTTCCCTAACTCTCTGTTTTCTCTCTGAGATGGGATGTCAAAAAAGAATTATACGTACATTTAATTTAGGGACCATGACCGCTTTTATTCAGGTAAAACCCTAATCTAATTTCTAGTTTGATCTATTATAAAACTAGAAATTATAATCTCGGTCTCTACACGTATAAAGCCCACACTTAAAATAGATACATAAAGCCCAAAATATGATAACCATATTAAACCACTTTAATTAACTGGGTCATCTTTATATGATAGCCTTTATACACAATTATACATATATAAGCCCACATGTTTGATTAAAAAATCCTTACAATCTCCCACTTGGGCTATATGTGTTACCTTCAAATTGTGTATTAACCTTATTAGTACTCAAAATTTTCCTATCATTACTGTATGCATCCCCAGACAATCCGATTCATCAATTATACTAATTTAGGATTGAAGCATCTTTCGCTACAATTAACGTAACTAGACCCCTCAATGGTCACATATGCTGATATAACCAAATGACATGGATCAAGAATAGATGTGTAGCATAGAAATTATAAGTAGCATGATCTTCGCATGTTTATTTCCAACTGGTCCAACCTTATGCTTTAGAGAGATCAATTTTAAATAAGTTCAAAGACAAAATAAACCTAATATCTTAAAGCTGAAAATAACATCGAACAAATTAACCAAAAACTGTATCCAAAATGATAGTGAAAAAATGTCTAATATGAAAAGCTATCCTGAAAAAATGCAACACCCATATGAGCAATGTGCTCATGGTAGACCTTAGGTGGCACTCCTTTAGTAAGTGGATCCGCAATAATGGAGTTTGATCCAATGTGTTGTATAAACAACTGTCCACTATGAACTTTCTCTTTAACAATTAAGAACTTGATGTTAATGTGCTTCGACTTTGTCAAGCTCCTATTGTTATTGGAATATGGCACTGCTAAGTTATTATCACAAAATAACTTAAGTGGTCTTTCAATAGAGTCCAAAATACGTAGCCCCGTAACAAAGTTTCGCAGCCATATCCCTTGGTTGGATGCTCATAACATGTTATAAACTCCGCTGCTATGGTGGAAGATGCTATAAGTGTCTGCTTAGCACTCTTCTAGGAAATAGCTCCTCTAGTAAGTAGGTAGATATTACCCAAAGTGGATCTCCTACTCTCTTAACATCCAGCAAAATCATAATCAGAATAACCAATGATCTCTAACTTATCCAACTTTCTGTATGTGAGCATATAATCTTTCGTTCTTCGCAATTACCGCATGACTCGTTTGACTACTTTCCAGTGATCCAATCTCGAGTTACTTAAGTATCTCCCTAGCATTCCAAAAATTTATGCAATATCCAGATGCGTATAAACTTGAGCATACATTAGACTTCCAATAGTCGAAGCATAAGGAATCTTCTACATTTCCTTATATTCAAAGTCATCCTTAGGGCATTGACTTAAACTAAACTTATCTCCTTTATACACAAGGGTATCACCTGGTTTACAATCTTGCATGCCAAACCTTTAAAGTACCCTTTTGATGTAAATCTTTTATGATAATCTAAGAATACCTTGAGAGCGTTCCCGATCTATCTGAATCCGTAAAATAAAAGAGGTGTCACCAAGATCTTTCATTTCAAATTTTTTTGATAGAAATCTCTTAGTTTCGTACAATAAGCCTATATCATTAGTGGCAAGCAATATGTCATTGACATATAAAACCAGAAAAATGTACTTACTCCGACTGAACTAATAGTATATACAATCATCAGCCAAGTTCATCTCAAAACTGAACGAGATGACAACTTGGTGAAATTTGTAATACCATTGATGAGATGCCTGCTTGAGTCCATAGATGGATTTCTTTAGTTTGCAAACCATTTGCTTTGCATCTCCTGACACAAAGTTTTCTGGCTGCACCATATAAATCGTCTCATCAATATCACCATTGAGAAACGCTGTCTTAACATCCATCTGATGTAACTCAAGATCAAAATGTGTCACTAATGCCATTATTATCCTGAAAGAGTCTTTCGAAGAAACTGGAGAGAAATTCTCTTTATGATTAATGCCTTTTTTCTATGTAAAGCCCTTTGCGACAAGACGAGCCTTGTACCTTTTTATATTGCCTTTCAAATCCTTCTTAGTTTTAAATATCTATCTGCAACCAATAGGTTTCGCACCTTTAGGCAATGATACAAGGTCCCAAACAACATTGTCTTTCATGGACTTTATCTCTTCATTCATGGGATCAATCCACTTTTGAGAGTTAGAACTTTCCATGGCTTGACGGAAGTTGATTGGATCATCTTCCGCCATACCAATGTCAACTTCATATTCCTGAAGAGATACAACATAATCATCTGGAATTGCACTTCTCCTTTATCTAGTGGATCTCCTTAATGGCATAGGTTCTTGAGGTTGTAGAGTTTGTTCTTTTGGAACAAGTTGTTGAACCTGGGGAGGAGTTTCCATGACATTGTCTTGATTCATAATTGCTTCTTGAACAATGTCAGGAATGGAAACCTAACCCTGATCATTGTCAATAGCAGTTAGAGAAATTTCAATGTGTTCCTCTTCAAAAACAAAGTCTTTAATCATTTCTCCCCCTTCAAACTCATCATCCTTAAAAAATCGAGCATTTCCTGTCTCAAAAATTACTTTAGTAGTGCGATCATATAAGTTGTAACCCCTGGATCTTCCAGAATATCCAATAAAGTAACAACTGATAGTCTTTTAATCTAGTTTCTTTTCATTTAACCTATAACGCCTTGCCTCAACTGGGCATCCCCAAATGTGCAAGTGCTTTAAACTAGGCTTCTTGCTCGTCCAAAGTTCATAAGGGGTCTTATCAGTTGCTTTAGTTGAAACTCTATTGAGTATATATGTTGCGGTCTTTAGTGCTTCTCCCTAGAGTGATTCTGGCAAGGTAGAATGATTAACCATACTCCTCACCATATCTTTGAGCATTCTATTTCGTCTTTTAGCAACACCATTCATGCCAGGTGAACCTGGCATAGTGTACTGTGGGATTATACTGTATTCCTCTAGAAATTTAGCAAACGGTCCTGGGCATTGTTCACCTTATCCGTCATATCTACCGTAGTACTTGCCACCACGGTCAGATATGACACTTTTAATCCTTTTGTTGAGTTGGTTCATAACTTCAGCCTTAAAGTTTTTGAACACTTCCAAAGACTGTGATTTGTTATGGATGAGATAAAGGTAGCCATATTATAAGAAGTCATCTATGAACATTATAAAATACAGTTGACCATTCCAAGATGCCATAGGGAATGGCCTACAAATATCCATATGGATAAATTCTAGGACATCTGAAGCCTTATTGGCACCCAATCTCTTGACATGTTTTTGTTTCCCCTTAATACAATTAACACAAGTAGCAAAATCTATAAATTCAAGGGGATCGCGAATTTTGTTTAACATAAGTCTCTTAATTCTCCTTTCGAACATGTGACCTAATTTCTTGTGCCACAACGAAGTAGAATTCTCTCCAGTTAATTTGCGCTTTAAACTTCGTCTACCCACATGTAAGGCTTCATTAAATGAAAGCATATATAGATTAGTGTAACCTAATAAAGAACCGGCACCAACGAAATTTGAATTTT
>JAOTJB010000007.1:22490888-22503073 GCA_027123815.1 Erythroxylum minutifolium | reverse complement strand
TGTCAAAGTTTAAAGTGGAATGTCGTGATGCTGCTGATCGAAGTGGATGGGGTATGCTTTCTTCTTGGACTTGTTCAGCTACTTTATGTTAGTTAACTGTAATTAAAGGTAAGTAGTCAGCAAAAAATCAGACTGAAGATTTTAAATTGTGGAGGAACGAATGTGGATCATATTTGTATGTCTGTGCTTTGTTCTTTTAAATCACTATATATCTGTAATTGCAAAGGCATCAATTTTTGAGAGCACTAGTGCATAATGATTTCTTTTTGATCTTGTCTGTTTGATGCTGTATATTGCTATGCAATTGGATAGACCTTTAGCTGATATGATCTGCCATGTTTTCTACCCATTAAACTGATCAAAAGGCTAATACTTTTGCTTATTTGGTAGTGTTGCCCGATATCAAGAAGTGAATCCTGCGATTTACGCTATCATTACATTTCCATTTCTTTTTGCGTTGATGCTTGGGGATTGGCGCCACAGAATATGCATACTTTTGGGAGCACTACTTCTTATTGCATGTGAAAGTAAACTTAGTAATCAGATATACAATTTGTCAAATTGTTGTATTACAGTTTTAAGACAAGTTTTTATCAGAACAAGTACTTCTACAGATGTGGATTTTGTTCCTTGTTTGAACTTCATACAGATATACTCGATTCCTATGTAGTTGTAGCAATATCAAACCTGTAGTCATTTTTTACGTACTAACATTTATGCAAATGCTAAAATTGGAAGATTTATTCCGGCATCTTTTTAATGGACTGAATTTTATATTATTATAATAATTTGTAAAATTTATTATAATAATATGTATGTGAGTGATCGTAAAAAGATGCACAAAGCAAATTGTAAGTTTATTTTTTTACTAAAAAATAGTGGAGTTCTTCGACATAAAAAATTGTTTAAAAGTAAAAAATATTGACAGAGAAAAGCATCTAAAAATTTACACAAAGTGTCTAAAATAACATTTATGTGTCTAAGAAAACTGTCGAAAATGTATATTTTCGACACATCTATGTGTAAATAGATTTTCGACGCTTAGATTTTTAACGCTTAGATGCTTAAAAAATGTATATTTTTTTGACGCATCTATGTGTAAATAGATTTTCGACGCTTAAATGTGTAAAAAAATGTATGTTTTTTTGACGTATCTATATGTCTAAGAAAACCGTCGAAAATAGTTTTTATGACACTTGTTTTTTTACGCTTTATAAAGCATCTAAAATTATTTTTACGACACAAAAAAGCTTCTAAAAATTTCACCTTTTATGTCATTGAACTCCATATTTTGTTGTAGTGATTCTAGATTTGAATTAGTTTTCTACGACAAAAGTAGTATTGTGACTTTGGCAATTCTGAAGCCACAATATATCATAAGAAAATGATAAAAGTTGAGCTTTTAAGTATTCTAAGCAGATATTTCTTATGCAAGTGAGTCTAATTTTCTAAATTTCTGATGAATTCTTGCGTTTATGTTGCCTGGTCCGTTTCCCTTACCCCTCTAACCTCAATTTTTTTCCTTTTGAAAATTTGTAATCATTTGCAGGAGGAAATAAAACTTTAGTACATCCAAACCCATCTTGTGGCCTTAAAAATGTTCAGGAACCTAGAAGATGTTGAAGTCTTACCAGTTGGAGGAAGAAGTTGCGCTTTCACTGAACAGATATGCCCAAAGTCGGGGTCGACTTGACAGACCAACAAAAAAGAAAGAAGCTCAGAGAAGGGACACATGAAGGCATGTGATGGCCAATTTACTACGCAATTTACAATTAGGTTCTTTGGAGCATCACGCTCAAGAACCATGGACAATTGATACCCTGAGAAAAAGATTTTGGAAGATGACCAGGAAAGAAGTTCAAACAGACTAAACAAACAATCCAACAGAATGGCCATTTCAGGAATTGCTTTCAATTAGCTGAGACTGATAGACATAACTCTCACAAATTCATCGAAATCTATCAGACCATCTCCATTGTCGTCGTGGGTTTCAATCATCCTTCTACACTCTACTTCTGTAATTTGCACATAACACAATCTAATTAGCACTTTTCTCAACTCCTCAGCACTAACGAACCCATCATCATTCTCATCAAACACACGAAAAGCTTCTTGCACTTCCTCTATGCTAGGCTCCTTCTCTTCAAGCATATAACTTATGTCATTTGAGCTAATTCTCTCTTGCAGCTTGTCGCCTTCAGGGTCATAACAAGTTCCTAACTTTCCCATCACTTCTTCTACTTCTTCGATACCTAGTTCCTCCCCATGATCTACAATTTCGCTTTCAGCCATTTCTTGTGCTAGCTTTCCATCTACAGTTTTGCAGTAAGTAATGGAAGCATTGTGGATTGAGAACTTGTCTGTAAAATCCACCAAAAGGCAGGATAACTTGTTAAACAATGAATGGGGTGGACAACAAGAACAGGAGTAGAATTCTCTGAAGATGATGATGATGGACTGAATGATTATAACTGATAATAAGAACAGGTCATTGAAGGAAATGCGAGTGGAAGATGCATTATCCATTGTGTTGTTGTCCATCATACAAGTAAGAAGAAAAACTGCCAAGGAAATGGAAGACAGCTGAAGAAAGTCTGGGAGACCATAAATGGAGGTATATATATATAGATACTTAATTGTGCGGCATATGGACTATGGAGAAACAGAGTGGACTTGGAGTCAATCTTTGAACCTAAGTCATGCAAAGATAATCAAAAGTTTCCTACAAAGTTCCATAATTTTATCCATATCCTGCTTGTCTTCACCTAAATAGTTCTAAACATTCCAAGTCACAGAGTATAGATAGTCGAACACTGGGTTGGCTTGAAGGGAGAGTGTCTTTGTCTGGGGATGACAATTTGGAGCTACAGAAGGAGACAAAGCTGACAAGGAGAGCTGCGTCAGAAAGAGGGACATGTTTTAGGTTTCGGACACAAAAATAACAAGGCTATTTTTGACATTTTCTGTTCTTATCCGTAGGACAAGAATTCTTGTACCACAGTTTTGGAAGGAACAAAAATTTCTGTCCTTATTCTCTGAAGACGGAATAAAAATGGGTGAGGACAGCAAGCAAACAGGATGAAGGACAGAACTTTTGTGTCCTTGTCCACTGTCCTCACCCCTGAGGACAGCAACCAAACATAGGGTTACAGAACCGTCCTGGGTCTACAAGTTCGTAATTATGTGTGGAGTCTTGATTGGTCCTTGACTTATCATGGCTGCAAACCAGGTGACTTGTAACTTCTAAATTTTACAGCTCGTATATAATTAAGGAGGAAAGTATATGTTCAAAGTATTATTTGATCGCATTTATTAGATCTTATATAAGCAAAAAAAAGGTATTTGAATTTAAGAGGAATTTAATTATTTGCAGCACAAGCAAATTGAATATGAAAATATTTTTAATCAAAATTTAAAAAGAAATTACGTATTTTATCTAAACTATTTATCAAATTAATATTTGTAAATCAAATGAATAATTTAATTTAGTTAATATTTGTATATTTTAAAGTATTTCTTCTTCAATTAATTATTTCTAATTAGTATTTGTAAACTTTAACATATTTCTATTTTTAACTGATATTTATAATCCAACATATTTTTATTATCAACCAATCATCCCTTAAGTGACTAGTAAAGGCTCTTTTAAGTTTCTACCTTCCCTCAAATCTACAACTTAGAGATAATACTCTTTGGATTGAAATCTTTTATAGGTTCACATACCCTGTTTTCATTAGCCTGTTTTAACCTTATTTTTGTATTCTAACCTTGTTTTCATATTGGGAAGGAAACATGATTTAAACAGGTTAATAAGAACAAAGAATTTCATTCCCTTTTCTAGGACTATATTGAATTGGGCTTAAAAGTGGGGTTAGACTGGATCGAATTTGTCTCAGCTTGAGTTTGGTTCAAATTTTTTTATCTGAACTCGACTCGAAATACACAATTCAAATCCAAACTTGAACCTTTTGAAAGATCAAAATTTGAAAACAAAATAATTTTTCAGCCCCTAATTAAATTGGGTCGAACCAATTAACTTCTAAGTTGGTCAATGATTATTATAATTACTGACTTGTTTCATGATTAGTGAATATAAATATGCCACTTCATCACCACTAATGGTATGTGCCTTTTTTTCATGTAACATTCTTGTTTTTTATTTTACAGTTGATGCATGCCTAGTTGCAAATCTTGATCTCATCCCCATTTTATAATCTCATTCCTTTTCTTTAACTATTTAACTTTCCAATTGTGTGTTGAATAAAATTGTTAAAGAAAATGCCCTCAGATCAGATACCGGTTAAATTTAATAACCCAAAAAATAGTAACAAAAATAAAGATAGACAAAATAAAATGAGACAGGACATAAAGATTTACGTGATTCGGTCAATGTGACCTACGGCCACGATCGGAGGGTAAGAAATTTACTAATATGTGAAGAACATACAACATAAGGCTTTACAAAATTTCTCAACGAGAGAAATTGAAAGAAGAATGAAGGAACGGTGTTTCGTTTGGTGTGAGTCCTGAAGCCTCTACATTTCCTCTATTTATAGCAAAATTTTGGAGCATTCGTCCAAGATCAATTCTTGCGCAATTCTCGTCAGAACGTGGAAACAAAACTTTGGCCGCAATTCACACCAGGACATGGCCATAAGTTTCAATACTTGTTGGCCAACTAATTTTCTCAATTTCTACGGTTTGTTGGCGGAGGGACCAAGGCACAGTAGTCAATAAATCTCCACCTTGACTTAGTCTCAAACAATTAGTGATCTGCTTCACCTCTTCCTGCATTGCCCCAAAGGGCAATTTCACCAATATTGAATACCAATCAAATCCAAGCACTGCTTGAGCTTGTAAATTGGAAGAGCCTTCGTAAACATGTCAGCAGGATTGTCTTTAGTGTTGATCTTCTGAATAAGGACCTTCTTCTCTACAATAGTATCCTGAATGAAATGATACTTCACATCAATATGCTTCTTCCTCTCATGATACGTCTGGTCTTTTGTCAAATGAATAGCACTCTGGCTATCACAATAAACGATAGTAACCCTTGATGTAGAGATAACTCGCCAAATAAACCTCTCAACCATAATGCTTCTTTGATAGCCTCAGTGATTGTCATATATTCTGCTTCAATAATAGATAAAGCCACTACATGTTGTAAAGTAGCTTTCCAACTAACGGCACAACCTCCAATACAGAATACATAACCTGTCAGAGATCTGCGTCTGTTGAGATCACCAGCATAATCAGAATCTACAAAACCAACCAAGGTGTTGCTGGTTCTACTAAACTCTAAACAAAAATTTGAAGTACCCTTCAAGTATCTGAGAATCCTTTTCACCGCCTGCCAATGTCCTTTGTCAGGATTGGCCATATACCTGCTAACGACGCTAACAACTTGCAAAATATCAGGACGAGTACATACCATTGCATACATAATACTGCCGACGACACTAAAATATGGAACCCGTGCCATATAATCTTCCTCTTCATGTGATTGCGGTGATTGAGCAACTGATAGTCTAAAATGACTAGCAAGAGGAGTACTAACTGCTTTGACATCTCGCATGCCAAATCTTTCTAAAACTTTATTAAGATAATTCTCCTGAGTCAAGAATAATTTACCAGCTCCTTGATTATGTCTTATCTCTATACCAAGAATTTTCTTTGCTGCTCCCAAATCTTTCATCTCAAATTCACCATGCAATAAGGCCTTTAAATAGTGAATATATGTGACATTCCTGGCAGCAATGAGCATATCATCATCATATAACAATAAATAGATGAATGAGATGTCATCTAACTTTCGAAAGTAAACATAATTATCATACATGCTCTTGGAGAAATCATGACCCAAAACAAATGAATCAAACCTCTTATACCACTGTCTTAGAGACTACTTCAATCCGCACAAGGATTTCTTCAACAAACACACCTGGTCTTCTTTTCCTGTCATTTCAAAACCTTCAGGTTGTTTCATATAAATCTGCTCATCTAATTCCCCATTTAGGAATGTTGTCTTAACGTCAAGTTGTTCTAATTCCAAATCAAACATGGCAACCAATGCAAGTAATACACGAATAAAGTTATGCTTTACCACTGGTGAGAAAACATTATTAAAATCAACACCTTGTACCTGACTGTAGCCCTTTGCAACTAAACGTGCCTTATACCTTGCATTTTCAACACCTGAAATACCTTCTTTTCTTTTGAAGACCCATTTGCAACCAATAATTTTTTTACCCTTTAGCGGCTTCACTAGAACTTAAGTATCATTCTTGTGCAGAGATTCCATTTCTTCATTCATGGCCGCCACCCACTTATCAGCATTAACACTTGAAACTGCCTCCGTATATGTGAAAGGTTCACCGTCTCCATCTGTTTCCTGTGCCATTAATAAGCATATGCAACTAAATTTGCATGCCTCTGTGGTGGTCGAATCTCCCGTCGTGGTCTATCTCTAGCTATGGAATGTTCTTCTTCTACTGGTTCATCTTGAACATGATCAGGATCTGGTTCATCAATTTGATCTCTCTGATGTGTAGAAGATGTCTATAAAGGACTTGAACTACCAATCTCTAACTCCACTTGTTTCTGTGTACTATCCTCTTTTTTCTAAATTACAGGAAATACAAGACTCTTTTCTAGGATACAACATAGAGGACTCAACAAATATAACATCCCTACTAATTACAAACTTAGGTGACTTGGGATCAGGACACCACAAACGATATCCTTTCATCCCTGAAACATAATTGAGAAAAATACATTTATTAGCTCTAGGCTCTAACTTTCCCTCATTTACATGCATATATGTTGGACACCCAAATATTCTTAAAGTAGAGTAATCAAGAGGAGTACCCGACCAAACTTCCTCCGGAGTCTTGAAATCGAGAGGATCACAAGGAGAGCAGTTAACGATGTAGCAAGTTGTAGTAATGGCTTCTGCCTAAAAATCAAATGTCAACCCTGTATTAGAGATCATACACCGAGCCCTTTTCAAAAGAGTTCGGTTCATGCGCTCGGCGACTCCATTTTGTTACGGAGTCATTCTGACGGTGTGATGCCGAGCAATTCTTTCATTTTTGCAAAATTTATTGAATTCACCTCTACAAAATTCCAAACCATTATTTTTCCATAGTCGCTTAACATGTTTTCCTGTCTGCTTTTCAATCAAAACTTTCCATTGTTTAAAGGTTAAGAAAACATCATTCTTATATTTCAAGAAATACACCCAAACCTTCCTTGAATAATCATCAATGAAAGTCAACATATACTGGGCACCACCTTTAGATGGAATACGAGAGGGCCCCCAAAGATCATAATGAATATAATTCAAAGTACCTTTAGTTTTGTAGACAGCTGGAGAATTAAAACTGACTTGTTTCTGCTTCCCAAATATACAATGTTTACAAAAGTCCATCTTACCAGTACTTTGACCACAAAGTAGGCCTCTCTTGCTTAACAACTTTAAGCCTTTCTCACCTATGTGTCCCAAATGCATGTGCCACAATTTGGTAATGTCACCGTCTGTAGAGACTGTCGCAGCACCTATTACCGTAGATCCATACAAAACATACAAACTACCAGACCTGCAAGTTTTCATCAATACAAGAGCACCTTTAGAAATTTTTAAAACTTTACCTTCAACTGGGAACTTGCACCTTTGAGAATCGAGAGTGCCCAAAGAGATGAGATTTTTCTTCAAATCAAGAACGTGTCTAACGTCAGTGAGTGTTCTAATGATACCATTATACATCTTGATCCGGACTGTGCCTTTACCAATAACTTTACAGGCAACATTATTACTCATGAAAACAATTCCACCATCCAATAACTCATAAATGAAAAAACACTCCCTATCGGGACTCATATAGTAAGAACAACCTGAATCTAAAATCCACTCCTTATTAGACCTGACTTTATCTTCTGTGGCTACAAAGATAATTCCCCCATTCTCATCTACCGCTACACTAGCTTCGGCGATGTTGTTGTTATTCTGCTCAATTTTATTTTTCTCTTTATATTTCAATTTATAGCAGTCAGCCTTTATATACCCCTTTTTCTTGCAATAATTACAAATTTTATTTCTATGTCTAGATTTTGACCTGCCTTTGGATCTACTTCTTTCAAAATCTTTATTTTCAGATCTCCCCCATACAAATAGTCCCTCTGCCTGACTTCCACTAGTCTTCCCAGTGATGTCCCTATCAATCTGCTCTTTTGACTTTAATGCAGACTGAATACTATTGTATGAGACTGACTCTTTCCCATAAATCATAATATCACGAAAATATTTAAAGGGCTGGGAAAGAGAACATAACAATAATATAGCTTGATCTTCATCCTCAATTTTTACATCTAAATTCTTCAAATCAAAAATAAGAGAATCAAAATTTTCCAGATGTGAAAGAATAGATGTACCTTCTGTCATCCTCAATATGTACAACTTCTGCTTAAAATAAAGCCGATTTTTTACCGTCTTCTTCATGTCCATGACTTTCAACTTGTCCCACATACCTTTCGCTATGCTTTCACCAACAACCTCCTACAAAATCTCATCGAAGAGATTCGATATGATGGTCGATCTAGACATTTTATCTAGCTCCGTGAATTTATTTAACGTCCTATCTGCTGACTTTTTCTCCACTCCATCAAGTGCAATCTCACACCCATCTTGCATTAAAATGGCTTGCATCTTGAGCTGCCATATACCGAAGTTAACACTCTAGTCAAACTTTTCAATAGAGGTCTTCGTTATCGTCGTGATGGCTAAAAAATTGATATTCTGACTATTTTTCGACAAGTGGGTCCAACACGTGAAATAAGGACAACGGACTCCACAAAAGCACCGGACATGGGCCCTACAAGCAAAGTCAGGACATGGGACCCACAAGTAAAAGCAGTGGGCCCCACAAGATACAACCGAGGCAATGGGCCTTGTAATATAAATCCGAATCAGTGGGCCTCGTTTAGACTCATAATAAAAATCTAAGTTACTTTCTGATGTAAAGGGTCCACCTTAATGGCAACCACAGAGCATAGGTAAGTTAGATCAATAGGAGAAGCTCTGATACCAGTTTGTTAAAGAAAATGCCCTCTGGATTGGATACCGGTTGAATTTAATAGCCTGAATCTTAATAACGAAAGAAAAAGAAGAGGCAAAATAAATGGGACAGAACATAAAAATTTACGTGGTTCGGTCAATGTGATCTACATCCACAGCCAAAAGGTAAGCAATTTTACTAATATGTAGAGAATGTATACAAGTACAAAGGTTAGAACAAAAGGCTTTTAAAACTTATCAAATATACAAAAAAGGACTGAAGAAATAATGGAAGGATTGGTTTTTTTGTTATAGTGTGTTAAGAGCTTTTGTAAGCTTCTCTATTTATAGGGAAATCTCAAGCTGTCCATAAGGACTTTTTCAAATTCCTTCAATATCTTTGCAACCTTCATTTATGAAAATCTTACCAAAATTATACTTGAAGATTTTGGCCTGATATGACCAAAAAATAAAGTCCAAACGGTGGTCATCTATTTTGACTTAGTGGAGGAGGCCAAAGCATGCAACCAATAGCTAGCAATTTTTGACTTATTTGGAGGGCTAAGACGTGCAAAAATTGGGCTCTAATACGGTGTTCGATACCTCCAAAGTTGCCGAAGTGTTGTGATGTTGGTATTGGTGTATAGTCCACATTTTCTCATAACAATACCAAGAGTAAGAGTACAGAAGAGGATACAGAGTTTGAGATGTTTTAGTCAGCATTCACATTAAGTGCAAACGAATGTTTGGTTTTCCACTTCAGAATGAGAAATTCCGTATTTTAGCCTTGTATGTTTCCTGTAAAAATATAGTGTAAATGTATTCCAAGAATTGGTGGCAATCTAATGAGATATAGGTCTTATTTGGATGATAGTTGATCAGCTAATTTTCAGCTTATTGACTAAAATTAATTGTTTGACTTTGTCAATCAGCTATTAAATCTGTTTGGTGGTTGGCTGGTTGGGTTGGCTGATTCAACCCAACCAGCTAAAAATAATAAACTGCTCTACAACAGCATTTAGGGTAATCAGCTGATTACCCCAAACCTATAATACCAAATTTGCCCTAAATTTTTGACCTCGTTATGTCTCTCTCGTTTTCACTAGAAGAATCACTCTCGTTTTCTTTCTACTCTTCTTCTTAACCAGATCAATCGTCCAAATCCAGGGTTATTCCTTCTCACCTGACGGGATCTGCTCATCGCCGGAGCAGCACCATAACTAATGCCCCAATAACGATTTCTGCTCTTAACTACCAAACCCTTTTCCTTCTTTCATAATCCTCTGATCTCCTTCTCTCTTCCCTCGAGCTCAAGCTGAAGCCTTTTGATTACTTGGTTAGATTCTATGATTGTTTCCTTCTTTGTTTTTTTTTTGATGGTTTTGATATGATTTCCACGCTCTAATCTCTTCGCTTCAATGTGTGTTTTTTTTCTGGGGTTTTAGAGAAAGTGTCATGGCGATGGAGTTCTTAAATATCCAACTCAGTGAACTCAAGTTTATGTGTAAGTTTTAGTGTTCCAATTCAACAATCTTTGGCAATCTTGATGCTTTTTTTCTTTCATGGTAGTGTTTAAGAGAGCTATCGCAATAATCGGTAACGTTTACAAGAACGAAAGATCCCATTAATGTTGTTTTGATTGTTTGAAGTAGATATCAACTGGGTTTTTGGATTGCTTCAATTTGGTTGGCCAAGAGGGTTGGTTTTACATCCCTCCACAATGCTCTTACCTTATGTTTTACAAAAATTTCCAGCAGGATATGGTGCTTTTGAAGAAAAATCTGTACTGTAACACCTGCAATTTATAGTATAACATGATCTGCAACTGCTAAATTCCGTGATTGCAAACCATGACCACTTCTTAGAAGATTACTTTGTACTTTAGAACCAAGGAGTAGCATGCATGAAGATTTCCTTTAGGGAGATCATATTGTAATTTGACACTTCAAGATCAGACCTTGATGATTATGAAATATATGGGAGAAGAGTTGAACTCAGTAGTGTTAAAAATTTACCAGCAGACAAAGTACCTATTTGTTATTCTAACTTGTTGAAAGTAACTTACTGACATGGTTCAATTTTCTGAAGACCTTGCTATTAGAAAACTTGACTATTAAGTTTCTTCATTTTGTTCCCTCATTTTTTCATTTATTTTTGCAGGTTTTGGTAATTGGTGGAGGAGATGGAGGGGTCCTGCGGGAAGTTACCTGACATTCTTCTATTGAGCATATTGATATATATGAAATAGATAAGATGGTGGTTGATGTGAGCTGGTTTGCCTTCATTTTAGTCTTTCCATTACGAGCTGAGTTGCTTTTATAATTTGAAAATTGTATATCAGTTTTTATTGTATACGTTGGACCACAATTTGTTATCCATTATTTCTGTTAGGTAAGAAGAACACGCTTATATCTCTCCAAAACTTGGCCACAAATAGTGGTGACTGGTGACGACAATGGCTTGTGATCATCGAAGCTGAGACCAATAATCTTATAACACATCAAATGACACTTGTTATGTTTTGTGGCCTGTTTTTAATAGTGTGGAGATCGGAAGAAGAAATAAAAAGCAAAGAAGAAACAAGTGCTTATGTGTAATAGTTGTGTAATAGTTTTGACTACTTTGTAATTATAACACTTCTCTATAAATTTATGTTTTTGAAATGTTATAAAAATTTATGTTTCTGAAATGTTATAAAAATTTATGTTTGTTTATATTTATCATTTTCTGATATTGATAATATCTTTATAATTGAGTTCAATCCTCACAATTTATTATCAATGGCAATTATTTTCTGCACACAAATGAAAGTGAGATGCTAGCACCTATTGTCTTCAATTATCTTTTAGTGGCTCCAAGTTTAGGATTGTAATACATATATAAATGGTATGTCGTCTGTTGTATGTTATTCAAAAGATATTAATAAAATGTATACCATTCTCTTAGTTTATACAAGGTATTAAAGAAAAATGAATTATAATATAAACATACAGATCATTCCTCTTCCTAGTCCTCCTCCGACTTGATCTTCTTCCTCCCTAACATCCAATCCCACTACTTCAGCTTAACTCAATTTTGTTATCTTAGTCTAGAAAACAAGGTTGCTCCTCTTATTAAACTCTTAAAATTTATT
>JAOTJB010000007.1:22442262-22461939 GCA_027123815.1 Erythroxylum minutifolium | reverse complement strand
TAACATAAATTTCACGGATCCCTAAGGCAACTAGAGCGTCTCATTTTCTTGGTCCCAATATCTAAAAAGGGTCTGCAAATTCTAAGGGGTTTGATTTTGGGAAATATGGAAAATTAACTCAGAAAGAGAGAGAGGGAGAGAGGGAGAGAGAGAGGGAGAGAGGCAAATAAGTTATGATGTCATGGGATACTTTGTATATATACATATATATTGGAAATGTTATATACAAATGCAATCATCAACAATTACAAAGCTAAGATCTACATTTTATTTAGAGCATTAAGTAGACAATAAGATTGACATACTTCCAATGTTTGACATGAAGTTTTGTTGCATTCTTTTCATTTTGGACACCAAAACCTATCAATATCAAGAAATCTTGTACAAGAGAGGAAGCTTATGGAAAAAAACCCAATTTTCTGTTTTCACACCCACACACTATATGCACACAATCTCACCATATGTTCTATAATATAACATGTTCTACCCTAAGAGGTAGAAAAAGATAATTGTGTCATTTCAAGGATGTTATGAACTATAGTTTAATGGGTCAGCATATAGTTATTAAGGTACTATCATGTGCCTCAAATGCAATTAGTAAATTATTAACTATCCCATTATACTTATTAAACATACATTAGGCAATTTGATTAATGGTCATGCATATGGAATTAATGTTGCGATTATATTAGTCTATATATTTCTAACATTCTCCCACTTGGACAATATAATCTAACCACCATACCAATCTCCATCATCCAAAAGCATTCAAATAAATCATATGCAATATTATATCGACAGGATATATATATATATATGTATATCACATATGATTTGGCTCTGGAGATGTTCAAATATCATAATAACCATTAAAACAACATGCATGCAATACAACAACTGAGACTTTGCATTTGTCTCCTTTTATATTTGTCATTTCATCAAACTACATATATATGTCATAACAAAAAGTGACTGCAAACATCATTATGCACGTTTCATATATATAAGTCATAAGCAATCCGTACAAAGTACTAAAATGTTCAATACACAATAGCAAACTCCCACTAATCTTATCAAACTAGGTTCCTAATAATCCCATGCGGGAGACGTGTTCTGCAAATACACATATAGGTAAGCCTTTTGTAAGTAGATTTGCCAACATGCTAGCTGTAGGTGTATACTCAACAGTAATGAGGGATTCAATGACTTTCTCTTTGACAAAATAGTACAGCTGCGGAGTTATCACAATACAATTTTAGCGAACTCAAAATAGAGTCTATAATAATACGCAATGTCGAAATAAAATTCTGCAGCCATATTGCTTGACAAGATGCCTTATAACATGCCATATACTCTGCCTCTATGGTAGAGGATGTTGTGGGTGTCTGTTTGACCCTTTTCGACAGTACAACTCCTCTATCCATCATAAAGATGTAACCTAAAGTAGACCTTTTATCATCCACACATCCTGCAGAATCTATAACATCCCGTTTCCATATAACAGGTTGAACCGTAGAAACGAGTACACGAGAGATCAATTGGAGAAATTAGGAAAACATATCTCATGAACATGCATTTGTGAACAGTGATGTGGCACACCACCCTTTCGGGGGCACGGATTCAGATATCATCGTCGATATCGAGTTCGGGTCTAGTGGGAGTGGGGTGTTACAGAATCAGCGTCATTTTAAACTATATCAAGAGCGTTAGTTCGTCGATAAGTCAACATATGATCTTCGCTACCTTAAGGATACCTCATGACTTTCTTAGCTACTTTCCAATGGCTAAGACTAAGATCACTTAAGTATCTTCCCAATATGCCTACAACAAAAGTAATATCAGGGCGTGTGCATACTTGAGCATACATCAGGCTGCATACAAGTGATGCATAAGGAATGACTTTCATTTCATCTCTCTCTTTATCATTTTGTGGACATTGGGCCTTTGAGAATTTGTCACCCTTTAAGATTGGTGCCTTTCCAAGAGAACAAGAATACATATTGAATCTTTTCAAGATTCGATCAATGTAAGTCTTTTTAGACAATCAAACAATCCCATTAGCTCTATCTCAGAAAATCTGAATTCCAAGTACGTAAGAGGCCTCGCTAAAATCCTTCATATCAAAATGGCTAAATAACAGTTGTTTTGTCTCAAATAATAGATCAGTATCATTAGAATCAAGTAGAATGTCATTAACATATATGTCCAGAAAAGGATACTACTCCTATTGAACTTCATATATATATGCATTCATTAACTACATTCTCCTTGAAGTCATTTGCAATGACAACCATATCAAACTTGAGATTCCACCGCCTTGATGCTTGTTTTAACCCATAGATAGACTTCTTGAGCTTACAAACTAAGTGTTCTTTACTAGTCATCTTAAAACCAACTGGTTAAGTCATATAAACATCTTCATACAAATCTCCATTTAAGAAGGCGGTCCTTACAACCATTTGATTAAGTTCCAAGTCAAAATGAGCAACTATAGTCATGATGATTCGCAGTGAATCTTTGGTAGAAACTATAGAAGGTTTATTTGAAATCAATCTCTTATCTCTTGCTCTAACCTTTAGCCACAAGTCTAGTCTTATACCTTTCTACTTATCCACTTGAGTCATGTTTTATTTTGTAAACCTACTTACACCTAATAGGTTTGAAACCTTTAGGTAGTTCAACCAACTCCCAAACTCCATTTTGTAACATGGAACTCAACTCATCTTCCATTGTATTCATCCATAACGCAGATTGAGGATTATTCATGGCTTCTTAAAAACTGACTGGTTCAGTATTATCTCCAACATCGAACTCATGTTCTTACAAATAGATAATATAGTCATCAATAATGGCAGGTCTACATGTTCTTTGTGATCTCCTGAAAATAACTTCATAATCCCTAGTATCAATGACTTCATTATGTGCTTGATTCTGAGGTTCATCATGAGATTTTACTAGATTCTATTCAATCACATGGTCATCAATAGGAGTGGAAGCGATAGGTACAAGGATTAGAATGCGTTCTTCCCTTAATATAATTTATCTTGACCCTTGACTTGAACCAAAGTCATCTTTAAAATAGACAGCTCTATCTGATTCTATAATTATAGTCGTGTGAGATGGGTAATAGAATCTAGAACTCCTTGATCCAAAGGTGTAACCTATAAAGTAGCCACAAATATTTTTCAGATTAAGCTTTTTAGATTGTAGATTATAGCACCTCACTTCTGCTTTGCATCCCTAAACATGAAATGACGCTAGCTTAGTTTCTTACTTAACCTTAACCCATATGGAGTCTTTGGGACTGACTTGCTAGGTACTTGACTTAAGATATAAACAATTGTCTTCAACGCCTCATGCCAAAAAAATTCTGTCAAACTACAATGAATCAACATACACCACAATATATCAAAAAGTGTGCAATTTCTTTTTTCAGCGATTCCATTCTGCTGAGGTATTCCTGGCATTGTATATTTTGCTTCAATACCACAATATTGCAAGTATCTAGCAAAAGGCCCTAGACTCCTTACACTCTTATCATAACACCCATAATACTCTCCACCTCTGTTAAAATAAACTACCTTAATTTTCTTCCCCTTTTAAAGCTCAACATTTGTCTTGAAATTCTTAAACGCCTCCAAAGATTCAAATTTTTCACGAATGAGCACCACTTTCTATTGCTTAAGTTACCTTGATAAATAGGTAATGTTTTATCATTTTGCATCAATACATACCTTAAACCAACTCAAGAAGCTTCAAAATGTAGTACAAAATACTCATCATTAAAAGGAAGGGATAAAACTGTCATAATAATAAGGCTTTATTTCAACTTTAAAGGCTTTCTTCATATCAATCACTCTACATAAATTTGACATTTTGTATGCTTAATTCTACTTAATTATGCAATAATTATTGAAAATTTCTAAAAAAGTTCTCTTATAATACCTTATCTTTCCTAAGACACCTGTTATCTTTGTGTCTTGTAATTTTGATCAAACTAATTTCTGGACTTCAAGTTCATTTACATCTTGTGAGATACTTAGAGTAATCATTTTTGTACTTAATTTCTTTACGATGTTGTAGTTAACCAGAAATAAAATATTAGATTTGACTTAACTCAGAATCTTCATTGCTTGAGTAAGAGTTATGTTTTATTCATGTTATTAAGTACCCAAGTTTTGAATACAATCGCTTTACTCACTTCCATGCTTAGTTATTTGTATTCATCTTTACTCACTTCCAAGATTTTTTTTGACATGTTTAATTATGCCCACAATGTTTTGATTTCAATTGTTTTGTGTAGGTATTTAACGATTGCATTGGCCCCTCATCTCAATAAGCTTATCTTATTTCTTCAACAAGGTTTGTACCATATATCTGTTTCCAAAGTACTTTCTCTTTTTTTAAACTGGCATATATTAATCTTTACATTTGATAAAATTGATACATCCAATTGACATTTTGGAATTGCTTTCAGAAATTTAGGTATGCTATTGTGGTCATTTTTCTTCAAAATTAAATGTGTTTGAACGTGTTTATGTTAGTGAACAATAGAGAAACACACTCGTTTTTTTGTCATTTAGAGATGAATTCGGGTTTCCTACAAAATTTTCGATGAAATGTTATTTAGAGATGAAATGTTCGATGAAAGGTGTTAAAGATTCCATAATTTTTATTTAGGTTTTGAAACAAATATAGTGAATTGAGGAGAATGATTTGAGGAAGAAAAGATTTAGGAAGGATTTGTCAAACTATGTTGTTTTATTTATAATAATTTATTATCAGATAATAATTTGAAGACTAGAGAAATTGGATATTTATGTTTTAATATCTTTTTAATGTACTTAAATGATGAATAGAAAGTTGACATAAAACTTTTTATAATTAAAAAACAAATATTTTAAAATTAGACCTAAAATAAAGATGTGAGTTTGCTAGAGTTTGGAATTTGAAGAAAGAGAAAAAATTTTAATTTTAGACAAAATAAAACATAAAATAAAAGAAATGGATTTTTAAAATAATTCTATAATGCATATCACAAAAAGTATATTCTTAAAATATTGTAAGTATAGTCATCATGTCACTAAATAAAAATCTAACTCAATTTTCTAATAAAGAAGAATCTCATGAACTTTTATACTAAGAAACATCAAGCCAAATAACTAAAAACAAAGAGAAGTGACACAACATCACATATCAAGTCTTGACAAAATTTTCATCTAATACATTATGAACATTAACCAAAACATTAAAACTTATACTAGCATTAATAAGATGCCCAAGAAATTATAAACCTACTACTATAACATGCAACACATAAATTTTAGGACACAACAAAAAGGTAAATAATCAATATAGTGCTAAAATGTGAGAAACCTAATAAAATATTTCATCTAATTATAATTTATTTCATTGAGGGGCCAAAAAGATAAAACAAAGAAATCTTAAAGATCTTTTCTATTCAAATTCTAGTTTATAATATAAAGATCCATATTCCACTCAACCAATCAAATATAGTACACATCGTTTTGAACAAAGATGTCATGTATAAAAAGTAAGATAAGGCCAATTATATTACAATAAAACTAAAACAAAGTCCACATGTCTTCAATTTTGTTGAAACATAAAATGCATCAAGTTATGTCAATTTACTTGATAATAGTCATGAATAGGGATTAATGTTGAACTATATTTCAAAGTTTAACAAAAATGCTATCAAAATGACATAATACACTCATTAATAGGGATTAATATTATATTTCTTATAGGTCATGTTCTGTGTTGAAGAGCGTTGATAATTTTCTAACCTCATTCGTCTTCTTTGTAGTTGTGATTATCCATCTATCAAGGTAAGTAGTTCAACTAAGTAATGTCTACAATGTGATATGTTTTGTGTTGTTCATTGCAATTTTACCTATAACAATGATTGATGAGATTGTAGGCTAGGTTTTAATAAATTACATGTTTATGTGTGGGCATTGTTTAAATTGAAACATAAAGACTTGAACTTGGAGGTGATTAATTCAAACTTAGCATTAACATACGAAATTGACATGACAATTCTTTACATAATAAACCCTGGGCGCACTTTCTTATGCCTCCGGCCTGAAGCTAAGGGAGTTGATGGAAGAACTTACATCACAATTGTAAATAATTTGTGAGTAAAAATACATGAAACATCGTAGGTTTATAATAAAGTTAGGCTTTAATTTTAAAATTATCTAAAATTTCTTTTATATTAGGTTGGTTTCGTCTGGAACTTGCTTAAGATATATGAAATCCAAGTTCAAAAAGAAGATTGACCTTGAGGGTTATATATGGAAGAATTTCTCTTAGGCAATAAAGGCTTTTTATTATCAAGAGTTTGACGTACAAAAAATATATTCTTTTGTATTTTTATCTAATTAATTTTATAAAATAATTAGATAAATATTGTAGGTTATAAGTACTTATGATATGTTTTTCCTTTTTCTTTTGAAAGAATTTTTTTGGGATTCCAAATTTGACACGGTTATTTATAAAGTATGGAAGAGGCGAGCTCGTACACATTATAGAGACCTTCTTGATGTGATATACAAGATTGGTGTACAGCCTCCTTATATATTTGAAGAAATATGGAGTCGTTGGCAGCTTTATTGGACATCACCCGAGGCAATGTCTATTTTAGAGTGCCAATTCTACAAACAGACGTGGAGGACCAAAGGGAGAGTCTTTTCGTACGCACTGGAGAATCTATTACTTACTAGGAGCATGCAGAGAAACATGTATGTATCTACACTTTACACTTATATTTTGATTTTTTTACTTTGATGTATGAAATTTGATTTCAATTTAATTTGATGTGTGAATTTTGGAATGAAAATATATGTATATTATGATAATGTTATAAATGTTTGGTGCCATATATCACTGTATTGTTGAGTTACTTTCTTTGTTCAACTGGAGGTAAATATCATAAAAATAGAGGAAACTCTGCCAAAATTTTTGTAAATTGTAGTTCACTTATAACATTTTATTTTGATGCAGGAAAAGTTTATAGGTAGGAAGCCTACACTCCGTTAGCTCTTTTTGCATACCCATACTAAAAAGCATAATGGTGTGACTTTCATCAACACTCAATATAGAAAACTTAATGTATTTGAAATTTATTCTTTTTTTTGTGAAAAGAAATGTATTAATCAATAATGTCAAGTTGTGTCCAGCAAATAACGATCAAAATCTAGTAAAGAACATAAGCCCCCCACTGGCATTGAATACAAACGCAAAGATGAGTGATTTAGTCCACACTTGGCCAAATAATCAGCACAGCTATTAGCAACCCGAAAGGAATGTCAGAACTGTATCTTCTCAAACTCCGATTGAAGCATCCAACATTGTCGAATCTCAAGCCTGGCGAGTTGGTTTGACAATAAGCACATGATAAGCCTCCCAGGAATCTGTTTCCACCTCAAGAAATCAGAAATTATGCTGCAAAGCGACACATAATCCAGTTAGTACTGCATGTACTTCAGCTTCCAGCACTGAACAACAACCTATTTGCTGTGAGAAGCCCCCCAACTAGTTGCCCTTAGCATCTCTTAGCAGGCCACCAGCACCTACATTATCTGCATTGGGAGCTCTAGCACCATCACAATTGAGTTTGATCCAGCCCGGAATGGGAGGGACCCACCTCACCCGTCTGCTCTCTATTCTTCCTATAATTGGATTGACCTGCAAACGAACAGCAAATGAATATGCAAACATCTTTGTATACCGAAACATAACAGGCTGTACATCCATAGGAATATCGGCACCCTATGTAAAGACAAGGTTATTACGCCATCGCCATAGCAACCACATGACCACCCCAAACAACAAACCCCAATTCATCGACCTGTCCAATTGCCAACTCCACCTCTCCAAATTATTGAACAACTGATCTCGCAAATTCAAAGAGTAAAACTGCAACTGCTCGCTGCAGGGATCAGGCGATCTCATATCTGACGCGCCCATGGACAATCCCTTAACACATGCATGATATCCTCCACTTTCCCACATCGTACACATTTATCATCAGCGACACAATGCTTCTTAAAGCACCAACTCATAGTGGATAACTGACCATGACCAACTAACCAAAGGAAGCTGCAAACCCTCTCTGGGCCAGGCTAAGACCATACAGATTGCCAAAGTCTATCAAAACCCTCGTCGTCTTTAGCTTCTATTAGAGAATAGGTAGATGTAATGGAAAATACACCATAAGAAGTATGCATCCAAACTAAAGCGTCCGCAGCAGTCAAGTCCACCATAGCTGAGCCAATCTAATCAACGATAGCTGTTGGTAAATAGCAACTAAACCATTCATTGGACAAAAAGCCATCATCACGCACGTAATCGGCAACCTTTCGATCCACTTCTTCATCTGGGATGCTAATTGCCCACTGAATAAGTGGACCGACATTCGCTACCCAGTGATCCTTCCAAAAAGAGACTCTCGTCCTGTCACCAAGAGACCAACGGCAGCTACCCACAAATGTAGCCCACATCTTACACATAGCACTCCATGTAACAAAATAGGAAGGCCACACCTTAGGCATCTCGTACAATACCCCAGTCCAGCCATATCGCCCCGATAAGGTTCGAACCTATAAAGCATCAGGCTCAGTCATAAAATTCCAACACAATTTGAGTAACATGGCTATATGTATCGATGACGAATGAAAACCCAAGCCACCATGCTCCTTCCGTTTGCATAGTGTGTTCTAAGCAATCATGTGGTTCCCTTTAGTCTCATCAGTAGACCCCCATATGAACTGACGAATAATGCGATTAACTGCAGAAAGAGTTGAAGACAGCAGCAGACTGGTCTGCATCACATACAGAGGTAATGCTATAAGCACGGACTTGGCAAGGGTTGTGCATCCTGCCAAAGACATTTTCTTTGTTTTCCAACCAGTAAGCTTATCCCTCATCTTATCAATAACAGGCTTATAAAAATCCTTCTGCTTGCACCATTGGATGATATGAACTCCCAAATATCTCCCAATCACATTAGTCTTCTTGAATCTCATGCAGTCTCATACCTCCTGCTTCACCGCACTAGAAGTATTCTTTGAAAAGAAAATAGTAGACTTTGACATACTCACCTTCTGACCAAAGTTGTCATAGAAAACTTGTAAGCATTCCTTTATAAGCTCAGCCTGCTCAAGTGATGTTTCTGCAAAAAGGAACAATTCATCCGTGAAAAACAGATATGTCAACACGGCGCCCCTTCTACCCAAATGCACTGATTTCCAAATACCATTCGTGACCATATCCATAATCATATGTGTGAGCCGTTCCATGCAAAGTATGAACAAATAGGGAGATAATGAATCCCCTTAGAGACCACCCTGCGATGGTAAAAATGATCGCATAGCCTCTCCATTAAATAACACTCACATACTAGAAGAGCTGATACAAACTCTGATACATTCTACCAATTCAGGCTCGAAACTAGCTAATAAAAGTGTCTCAACAACAAAATCCCAAGAAAGACGATCATAAGCCTTTTCTAGATCGAGCTTAATTGCCATCCAACCCTTATAGCCTTTCCGTGTCTATATAGCATTAACCACCTCATGAACAATGATCACATTATCAGTAATATGACAGCTTGGCACAAAAGTAGTCTAACATCCTGAAACCAATTCTTTCATCAACGATTGCATATGACTTACAATAAGCTTGGTAATGATTTTATACAAAACATTACATAAGCTTATTGGTCAAAACTGATGAAAGCCCACTGGAGTAGAAACTTTAGGAATCAGTACAATATAAGTGTCATTCAAGTCCACAAGAAAAACCTACAGGTTGAAGAAATCTCTGACCACCCGACATACAGAGGTACCAACTAGCTCCCACTGACTTTGGTGAAAAATAGCTATAAGTCGTTTAGTCCCAGGGCCTTAAAACTCCCCATAGAGTGCATAACCGTATGGACCTCCTCCAAAGACACTGCCTTCAGTCTCTAGATAATGCTGATGTTCGCTAGGGTTAGAAACACGCAGCCCGTGACTAGTCCACGCTGAATAGCCTGATTTATGGTGTATAAATTATGTAAAAATTGCATCGTCAATTCTTTTAACACCGATGGCTCACCCTGCCAATGTCCAGACTGATCACGCAAAGCTGTGATCCAGTTTCCCTTACGCCTTGCCAATGTTGCCATATGGAAATAATGTGTATTTCTATCTCCAAAGTTCGTCCAATTTACCCCAGATTTCTGTCGCCATAATAGTACCTCCTGTGCAAGAACCAATTCATAATCTCTTTGTAATGTAGAATGTATCTGCTCAAGTTCGTCAGTCCAGCCTAGGTCCATAACCTTATCCACTGAAGAAACACTTGCCTGGAGCAGTTTTTTCCTGCATAATATATTGCCAAACTTGTTCTTATTCAAACTCTGGACCTCCCTAATGAACGAATTATAAGTAGAGTCCCAAGAAACACCATCCCGCCATTGCCTTCATACCAACAAAACAAAACTCAGATGAGACAACCACGCTGCCTAAAAATGAAAGGGCCTCGCAATAGACACAGTTGTAAACAAAGCCAAATATAACAATAAAGGTCTGTGATCCAACTTGAATCGCAGAAGATGTCGAAGGGCAGAAGATGAGAACATACAGAGCCATTCTTCATTTACCAAAGCTCTGTCAAGCAGAACCCTTAGATTACCCCGGAACCAAGTAATCTTCAGCCCTACAAATCCAAGATCCGATAATTCACAATCATGCATAAAACGATACAACTCTTCGCTTCTTTGTTCTCGTTGACAAGATCTACCAACACGTTCATCAGCAGACGTAAAGAAATTAAAATCACCAAGTAGAACCCACGACCCAACCACCTGCTAGCACAAAAGAGCGAGTTCTCGCCATAGTGAGGAGCGAATAGTCGGAGTCGAGCTAGCATAGATAGCTGTGAAAGTAACCGACTTCCCATCTTGCTCCTATAGTAAATGTACAAACTGAAGCGAATCATGCAAAATAGATACCTTTGCATCCTAATTCCACAGCACCCAAATACCTCCAGAAAAGCCCTGAGCATTCGCACAAAAATAAGAATGCCAGCCTAAGTTACGAATAACATGTTTTACTGTCGACCCACTGATACGAGGCTCAACGATGATGAAAATATCCGGTTAATGGAACTGGGTTAACTCCTTAACTGCAAAACAAAATTTAGGGCTCACAGCCCCCTACAATTCCAAGTGATGACTGACATAACATCAATATAAAAGGAATGAAGCAAAACTCACCTAGGACCGATGGGACAGCTACTATCCCCGTCCTTTCCACGTTTTCCTCCTCGTTTCCTCGCATTATGAACTTTCTTTTGAACCTTGTGTCTCTTACTAGACCTTGTGGTCCTTCCCTGACCCTGATCAATCGTCACAGCATTGTCTTTAGCACTCGTTACGCTTGTCTCACTACGCTCCATCTCAACCGCAGCCGGAAACAATGAATCTTGATCCACACGGAAGCACTGAACATCAACCCCATACTGAGCATTCACACTGCTATCACCCACTAGTTGATCTGCAATAGTTTCAACGGCATCAACACTATCATCGACTGCATCCCCACGCACCTATTCAACCATCGTGACCACCGTCGGCACTACTACTGGGACAACTGGAATTAACTTTGTGCTACCATCGCCTCCACTCGTCGCTGGACCAAAAGTAGATCCC
This sequence comes from Erythroxylum minutifolium, assembly GCA_027123815.1. Classification (NCBI taxonomy): domain Eukaryota; kingdom Viridiplantae; phylum Streptophyta; class Magnoliopsida; order Malpighiales; family Erythroxylaceae; genus Erythroxylum; species Erythroxylum minutifolium. Next base: position 22,450,220 of record JAOTJB010000007.1, on the reverse strand, counting down.
ACCGTAACCTTAACTCTCGGAGCCACTAGATTAGGGGCAGGTAACAATGACCGCAATTCCATAATTTGCGCCTCATTATCATCCACAACCACCGCTTTCCCTTTATCTCCATGCACTCCTAGAGCAGAAGTGACTCCACCTTCAACAATTTTAGTCTCTAAGACTATAAAATGTGACCCAGAAGTATTTTGCTGCACTCCAACATCTTTCCCCTTCTCTACAGGTCACCGGTCGTGAGATGGGAGCCGATTACGGCCCCTAGAAGAATCTCGCTTTTGCGGTCGACAAGAAACCATCATCCATGGGCCAAATTCTGTCTCAGTAGTCGTCTTTACACTAGGAATAGTATGTGGTTCACTTTTTATCGCACCACGCGTTGCATCTGCGTCCACCATACTGGGAGTGAATGGGACATAAGGACATGCCATGCAGTTATGTCTGATTCTTCCACACGAAAAGCATATTTGTGGCATTTTTTCGTATACCACCCATTTCCATTTACCGTTCAATGTGAAACCAGGCAGTAAGGGTTTATCAAGAGCAATCTCAGTAGCAATCCTAGCGAAACAACCTCGCTCAACATCACTGGTAGTGCCATCAACCCTAACTGCTCGACCTACAACGCTCGCAAAAGACATGAGCACATCCTCCTGATAAAAGTGCACTAGTAAATCTAGAAAACGAACCCAAGCAGTCACCGTAGGTGGGCCTGCTGCTGCTGAATCAAACTCTGGTGACCAAGGTTGCACCATTAAATAGTATCTAAGTATCACGTATGGTCCCCCCAACAGCACAAATTGGACATCATCCTCATTACCCAACTTCAACAGAAAATAATCGTTGTCGAGATCGACAATCTTGGGTTGCACCGAGAACTGCCACATCGATTTCAACCTTGAACACATCAATCCGTATGTCACTTTGCGACCTAATACTTTGATGACAATTGAGTAGCGCCAGGAGTGGCTTAATCTATCCATCAGCCCCTGCGACATCGATATAGCCACACCTTTGCCATTGTTCAAAATCTTGATATCATCATCAGCCAAGTAGCTAGGGTTTTTTATCTGTGCCTTCACCCCCAAGCTATCACTGTAAGTACGTCGAGGACCTGTTGCCATACCCTGTACCGGTCGAGATTGATCGTCAATTGCTGTGATCGGCTCATCGCGTCTGAATTTAACTCACTCTATCATCACCGCCCTATCTCGTAGTGCCTCTTCACCCATGACTAATTGAAAATATTTATTATTAATTTTGAAATTTATTCTTTAATAATTATTCTTAGTAATTTTCACTTATTAACATAAACATTGTCCCTTAATAGGACCAAATATAAGAAAGCATTCAACAACAGTCTCAGCACTCTAAAACTATTGATAAGAGTCAGATATATCTTGATGTTGTGGGTGGTAGGGACCATCATGGATGGATCTTTGGCTTAGGTTCATTTACGAACACTTGCTATTTGTAATCCTCCACATCTAGTACGACTGCATCTATTAGGCGGTCTGCATCCAATGAGAGAAATGTTTAGCTTGAGAGCACTATAGAGAGCCTAACAACTCAGTTGTAATAGTCGATGGAGTACAAAGTCAACTCTGTAATGAGATGGAGGAGTTGAAGGGGAGGGACAGTACCTCATCGCAGTAGTTAGAGCATCCGCATTCACTAACTGTATAGCTTGGTTGTAGTTACTCTGAAGTCTTTTTATATGAATTAGATACTTATTGTTGTGGATATTAATTTTTTATTATCAATTAAGATAATTTTTACTTTATATTATCAATCAACTTACTGTTTAGACAAGTTAAATGTAGAAAAATTAAAATATTATCAACAGATAACTGTAGAAATTAATTAGAAATCATTAAATGTAGGAAAAATTTAACAATGATATTGGTGCATTTACCGATGGAATAAAAATATCTATCAGTAAATTTACTGACGGACATACAAAATATGTCACTAAATTTACAAAGGGCACAAAAATTACCGTCACTAAATATAGCGAGGAATAGAAAATGTCCATTGGTAAATTAGGGATAGAATAGAAAAGATTACCAATGATCGTTTCTTCGATGACTCATGTCATCGGTAATTTTCATCACCAACTTCTCTTGTCGATGAAAAACCTTCACATTCTTTCGGTAATTTCCATCGTTAAACCCCTTTTTTCTTATAGTGAAAGCAACCATTCATTAAATATCATAATAATATTTAATGACCCGCCATTCGTGTAGCCATTTTCTTTTATAATATAAAAAGTGAGATCATGTTTGATTTAATGGAGTCTAGTTAAGTTTAACAGGGTCTTGAAGCACAATAACACCGTATTGCTAGCTTCCAACTCTAAATAGTTTCATCCTCTCTATTATTCTCTTACAAATTTTAGGGGTTAATCATAAAGGTTTAATAAAATTGATTTAGTTCTTTATCCCACATATATATGTTTCCAACAAACAGAAGCTCCCATCAAGATATATATGCTTCTATAAATATTGCCATAATTATGTACATTTAAGGAATTTCCAGTAGGCACATTAACTACCAAAATATCTTGTATGCAATTATGTATGCTTAAGGAATTTCCAAAAAGCACATCAACCATTAATAATATCTTGTATTCGAGCAAATTTAATAAGTAATTACAAATTCAAAAATCCAATAAAGCATTAGTCAAAAAAGTCAATGTTGATCAAATTTTAGCACGAAACTAATATTTATCATATTATTTTCAATCAGTATAAAATTAATATTTAACATACCATTTGTCGACTGATGTGGTACAACTATAAAACTGCTTGTAATTCAATCCAAATTTCCATATTGAAACTACCCTAAGTTGTAAAACCCACATAAATTTGATATCTACTTACAGTTAACATTTAAGGATTACATGGTCATGGTAGGTTTAGAGTAGAACCTAATACTAGGCAAAGCCAAAGCCAAAGCCAAATCCCATAAGTTTAAAACACAATAGATATAATTTAAGCTCAAGATGACATTAGGTATAAAACCCTATTCTAAATCAAATGGAAGTCTTAATAAGTCAAAACTCATCTCCACTTTAGGCATAAGTCAAAATCAAATTATTTCCCTATGTTCAATTCATGAATATGTATTTCAAAATCTTAGTAATCACAAAAGGAATTGAACTTTGCATTTTAGACTTTAGAAGCCACTCCAGGAATTATTCTTTGCATTTTAAACCTAATGAATTCTATTTATTTTTAAAGTTCTAAGATTCATTTTAAGCAATTCTTCTTAATTCTACAACTTAAATTTCATTATAGGAACTTAATTGTTAATTCAAGTCCTATAAGTTCACTATAGAAATTTCTAAAAAATTTTAAATCTTGATAATATTATAAATTTTTAGGAATTCATTTAATGTTTTCTTTTCGATAATTCAACTAAGCATATTAAAGTTTTAGGTATCCACTTAAACGGGTAGAAAAGGGTACTCAACATTTTTTATTTTTCAATTTAACCCTAAGCTCATTTCTCTAATTAGGGCTAATTCTTTTCCTTAAAATTTTCTCCGTTCTTTTAATAATGTAGGATAATGCAGTTAATGACTGCATTATCTTTTATTTTTTTAATCCTTTCGTTTGTATTCAAGCATAGTTTTAATCAGTCGTAGCATGTCAATAATAGTTACCATCGAAATAAGATGCTTGTAATATTTTGACCTTCCATGTATGCCATAGTCAATCCTTTTATATTGCTAAATACCTAGTTCACCTAAAAGGAAAAATATACTTTGGTCCTAAATATTGTCAAAAAAAGCACTCAAAGATTGAATTAAGTGAATTATCCCTAATTATGGGAGTATATAATTTATCAAACACCTTATCCATAATGCAATGAACTCTTTAAAATCTTATGCAAAAGTGATTGAGGCCATGATATAAACAAAGTAATTAAAGTAGAAGATAATAGTTAAACTCTGACAAAGATAGTAATAATTATGAGTAAGAGGAGAGGAATACGATAACTCATAGTGGTTCTACTCTTTTAACTTACTTTCACTCTGAAGATTTCAAATTCATTATATATTTTCTTTAATCATTTCAGAAATTTATGAAGACAAACAATACACAAAGATTTAAGTGTTCTGAAGATTTCAAATTCATTATATCTTTTCTTTAATCATTTCAGAAATTTATGAAGACAAACAATACACAAAGATTTAAGTGTTTAAAGAACTCCTTTTACATCACTAACTCTTATAATCACTTTAATTTACTTGTATCTATTTTTCTCTTTGTTCGTTTTTATGTATTATGTAACTTGCAAGGCTTCTTATAGTGTTTTCCATCCCACTCCTAATATGACTCCCTTATTTTTGCCGCAAAGTATGACCATTTGTGGATGAACCCTATAAATTTTGAATTACCTTTCCACTTAATCAACTTATATGTCAAGAATACAAAAAATAACATAGTTTTGGCCGTTAATCATCACATTTGGTCAATTGAACTCAATTGACTAAATGATTTGGTAAACCCCTTTTAGATAGTGCTCAGTCTAACGATGGTCTCTCATCTCTCTGACACTTTATTCGCTCCTAACTTTTTCTAATACCTTCAAGAAATACTTGAATGACTTTAACAAATTCTTCAGAGTTTGGAACATCTTATTAATCTCCTTAATCATAAGTCATTTCTTCTTGAATGTTCATGGTCAAGTTATTCCTAATCATCTAAAGCATTGAACAATTCCAAATCTTGAAATATTAGTTTCTTAATTTTATCTCTCATCTTGTAACATTAATTTCAATCTTACGATCGAGCTATACTTAAGAAAATTTCATTAAAAGTCTAATTATTTTTTATCATAAAATATGGACATAAATTTGCACAATTTAACGATATCCATTAAAATTAAGAATTAGAAGTAGAAAGAGGGCCTTGGTAAAGTCAAAAACATTTGAATCCACTATTTAAAGTACTCTCCCAGGATAAAAAGTTTGCATACGTGAAGTTCAATTCAAAATTCGTGAACTTTTTTAATCATTAGTATAATTAGATAAAAGTTAACTCACTTTTATCTAATCATTATTCTTTTAAAACTAAAAAATAAGTGTTTATATTCCTAAATAACTCTCACTTTTTAGAACCATTAGTTTGTTATTATTTTCAGTCACATTATTTCAACTATGGATAATTGATATTATCATACTAAAGAACACAAGACATTAGTCCTAGATTTCATATTTGGGAAAATCACTATAGGAAAGTAAAAAAGGAGTGTATCTTCTCACAAATTTATCAATTCTTTTGATAAGGAAAAGATAAATCATAGTTGATTAGTTTCTATGTTTTTAATTTTTTATTCAACATACTACTGTTCTTACTTTAAATTTAATTAAACAGCAACTTATCTAAATAAAGATAGTTGTAAACAAAATTTTAATTGATTTTTGTTATAGTTCACAAAATAAGTCTTATATAGCCAAAAGAAAAACATTACAAACAAAATATAAAGGTCTTTGAAAAGAAATAGATAATGTAAATATGGTTGATAAGTAAAGAATATGACCTTATACAAATAATTATTTCACGCTAATAATATATAGCATACTGTGTCGTGACAACAGAACCCTAAAGATTCATTGAGCGGTGAAAGCTTCCTGTAACAATATGATAACTAGATGCTGGTAACTCACTTAGCTTGCCAAATTTTTCTTCGTAGTTTTTTAGTAGTTCGAACCTGCAATCAGTTGAATAATATTCAGAAGATCTTGGAATCAAGAAAATCAACGCACTAATTAGTATATATCCACAGATAAAAATATTGAAAATTTTCCACATTGATAAATGAAACTTTATTTAGGAGAAGGTTTAATTCCCAACTATTAGATCATAGTTTAAGATTTCTAACGACACTAATTTTATAAAAATATTACAAATATAATACTTTTTATCATTTAAGCATATTTCTTTTATTCATAATTAGGTATATCAGAAAACTTGTTTTAAAATAAGATAGAAAAGAATTATCATAGAATCTACTAAAAGTGCACATGCTCAAATCTTTTATTCGAGTCAAGGCCTACTAATATGCCAAGGATTGATACGGTGCATACTTCTCATAAATTTCTTCAACATCCATCTCCAGTGTTTGTTTGTTGCAACTTTCTCTACAATGTACCTGGCCATGCATATACAAAATTAAATGAACATCGTTGGTTATTCCCTATAAAATAAGTGGGAAAGTTAAAATGCCATATCAAAATCTGAAGTTACTATTGTAAAAATCGACTGGATTAGAGTAAGTTTGCAACTAAATAGGACTGAAGGAATAGTATTGAACAAAAATATTTTATGTGAAAAACCCTAAATTATGGTAAAAAACCACGGGCAAGGATAGAAGATTGTACTAGTAAAAAAATGGAGAATTACAACGAGAAAAACTAGACCCACAAAAATACACAAAATATTTTTGTCTCTCTCTTTTTTTTCCTCTCCCTCCTCACCTCATGTCTCTCTTTTTTTGCTTATAGGATAATTCTCTTTGTTTATCTCCTGCTTATTTATAGGCAGGAGAATGAAGGGATGGTTGGCCAAATTGGCCAACCTTCTTTGTTGTTTTATTTGGCATGTTAGGTACTGAAATTTAGTGCCTAACATGCCAACCAAGTTTGACAATTCTCCTACTTGAAGATTTGATTAAGAACCAATCATATCTTCACACAATTCTTTCTACCTTACCCCTTCATGTTGCTTACGTCTCTATCAGGCCGTACGAGGATTGACACCACATAAACTTGTCAGCATTGATTGCTTTTGTTATAAAATCTGCCAAGTTATCCACAGTATGAATTTTTTGAATATCTATTGTTCCTTCTTCCACTTTCTCATGAACAAAGTGGTATTGAACTCGAATGTGTTTTATTTTTGAATGAAATGTTGGATTCCTTAAAATATGCAAAGCACTTTGGTTATCACAAAACAGAGTAATATTCTCTTGTTTATACCCAAGTTCTTTCAACATCTTCAACCACACTGCTTATTTATGAGCTTGTGTAGCTGCTACATATTCTACATCTATTGTTGACATAGCCACAACTGACTGTAGTTTTGAAACCCAGCTTACAGCTCCTTTAGCTAGTGTAAACACATATCTTATAGTGGATTTACTTTTATCAAGATCACCTACATAACTAGCATCAACATATCCTCTGATAGTAAAATCTGATCCTCCACAACATAATGCATGCAACATATGAGGTCCCTTTGATATATTTGAGAATCCTTTTAATAGTTTTCCAATGCTCTCGATTAGGATTCGTCATGTATCGACTAACTACTCCCATTGTATATGCAATGTCTGGTCTTGTACAAATAATAGCTAACATTAAGCTTCCCACTATTGATGTAATGATCTCGAGACATCTCCATCCTCTCTTCTTCATTACTAGGACTCATGCTTAAGGATAACTTGAAGTTAACAGGAATAGGGGTATAAATTGACTTACAATCTTTCATGTTAAATCGCCGCAAGATCTTTTTTAAATAATTCTTCTGAAAAAGCCAAATCTTCCTATTATTTCTGTCTCGGTGAATTTACATCCCTAGAATCTTGTTTTCTAATCCCAAATCCTTCATTTCAAATTCCCTAGAAAACTGTGCCTTCAATTCTTTGATACGATCATTATTGGGGTTGTTAGAGTAGTGCTCTAAAGGTAATCGTCTTTAGCACTTTTGTACAAACTTTATTTTGATTAATAAAGTGAAACAATTTTTCATTCATTTGATATTCATTTATATATGAATTGATATTGATCTTAAATAAATTAATGAAGTCCATGATACAAAACATAGCATGAAGGAAATCAAGATGAGATCATGATAATGAGATTCCTATCATGTACAATTATGTTAGTATCTAAATAGTCCCTAGTTATAGGATTAATAAGACAGGACATTATTAATCTAAATAGACTAGCA
>JAOTJB010000007.1:22424051-22435478 GCA_027123815.1 Erythroxylum minutifolium | reverse complement strand
AGTTCATTATACAATAATAAACATTGGTGTATTTTTTATTTCAATAAAATATTTTATTTTTATTTATTCTTATAAAAATTGCATCTTATTTATTATATTCCAATTTTATAGCGGTTCACTACCGGTTGAACCTCTAAACCTTAAACCTTTCCTTCGACCGGTTCGATCTCCGATCCGGTTTTTAAAACATTGATAATAACTGCAACGAATTTTCGAGGGATAATTGATAACATGGTTCTCTTCCTCTTTAAGAAATCAATCCTATCAAAAGTATTGTGGCATTTTTATTTATTTAAATGAATATAAATTTAAAATCATTTACTATAGTAATAATAGCGTACATCCAAAAGTACTTACCAGGATAATATATTAAATTAAAATATTTGTTCTGGACCACAATTTGGAGAATAGTACCAAATTTAGGATTACCAGATTAAATAATTTATTTTGTAATTTTATGTGCTCTATATTTTAAAATCACAACATTAGTCTCAAACTTGTAAACATTTATCCAGAATAAAAGAGCATTCCATACAACAAGCACAATAAATTCGGAGATTAGTAAGCTCTTAACGCCCTTTTCTTTCAAAGGTTCCGTAAAATGGTGTCTAGCGATTTTCTTTTCCAATCGACCAAAAGTCCTTTCCATAAGCATTTTTAATACCTACAATTTAAGTAATTTAGTTATAAAAATTTTATAAACAAATTAAGATGGTAACCTTAATATTAGTACCCATCGCATATTATAAAGATATAACACTCCACATGTAAATAAAATAAAAATAGTTTCCTATCAACTTTCTTTATTAATAAGATAACTTTGATAGTGCAATAATATTAGTAGTAATGTTTAGTATCATCATAGACTTAAAGAACAATATACTTGAATTTTATATCCATAAAAGAGTTAACATCCCTATAAACTGATGTTCATAAAATGGCAAGGATAATTTTCATTAATATTTCTTCCATTTGATGTACTAAAATACCAAAATAAAAAGAAAATACCAAAATAAAAAGAATTTGGACATAAATGAAAACTGATATCCGAACTTAATTACACTGTCTTACCACCGCAATGTTCTACAAGTTCTCGTTCATAAAAAGAGATCCTAAAGGAAATGCCATAGCATCTTACGCCTACCCATTGCATTGCATGATGGGTCCATGGGTTAAAATTTTATTCCTTGATCCTGTCACAAACATTACAACTTCATTACACATTACAAAATTAAAGATTTATCAAAATACAAAAGTCGACCTGGCTTAACTTACAGCGATTAATGCTCAAGTACATATTGTACAGAAGTTTCAAACTCGTACAAGAAACAGGTGGTTTGCTTATTTGACAGGGAGATTTTTCACACTGCTCAGGTCATTCTTCAACTTTGGAAGCCTTCAAGTCCTCAATTCCAGCACCTATGTCTTCTCTTCCAGAGTAGGAACTCCCAGGAACCTTTACTAAAAGCTCTTCTTCAGTTATATCCTCTTCCCCCTGGAATTTTAGAGGTTATACATTTCTTCAAAATCCAACTTTAACGTGAAAAAAATATGCACTACAAGCACAGAACACTAGTGGCTGACACATTATAGAAAAATCAGCAGAAAAAACACAGCATAGAACTTCGTGGAAGCGGTGAACAATAAAAGAATAGGTGTATGTTCTGAGATAAGCATTGTTAATGAAAGAGAAGCGATTGCTCCTCATAAGCTTGGAGAAACCGCAGATTGCTCAACAGAAGAAGCCATAGGCTTGTGCTCCAAAAGAGAAAATCTGTGTTGAAATAATTTAAATTCTTATGGGGAGGAGATCTTAGCCCCTGAACAAGTTGAAGAACTAATTGCCTTCTTAAGCTGCATTGTTGAGAAACAAAAAATGATTTGTAGAAGATACATGATCATAATGCTTCAAGATAATGTTGACATGAATCAGATTATAACGGCAGGAAACAGATTCAGAACAAAACTAGAAGGAAAAGAAAATTTGCGACTATTAGAATTCACTTTCAAAGCAATGGCATTTTCTGCAGTATCCCCCCGACAAGTGAGATCACGTATGGTAGTTTTGAGTTGCTTCCTAGCCTTGGCTCGTGTTATGCGTCTTTCAGCACATTGTGCTGCAGTAACATCGTAATGACAAGCCACACAAAGAGTCCTCATGTTCTCTAGTTTGCATTCACCTGCAGAAACTCAAGAAACCAGAACTTATCAGTATCTTAACCATCAACTGAGAAACTAGGACATATCTGTCAAAGCTTAAGGTATCTTTCACAGAGATCGAGGGAAGAGAAGGAGTAAGTAAAGCAGTAATGATAACATTATTATCAAGAAATATTAAGGCAATGGTTACCAAATTCCTGATTCACAACCTTGCTAACACTAAATGGGACTCACTGTATGGTCTCAAGAATATATGTCCAAGGATCCATGGCTGAGGCAAACATAACTATCATTGGTGTAAATAGGCTTGGCAATAAGCCAGGCTGGGTTTGATTTTTTTAAGACCTAAGCTCAACCAGAAGCCCAGTCAGACTCTGGACCTGGTTTGAAGCCAAAATTTTTTTCTAAGTTCAAAACTCGTCCAATCAAATTAGACTTTGCTCATTAACTTCAGGCTAGGCCAGGCTGAGCCTGGACCAATTTGTCAACTCTAGGTGTAAAATATGAACCATGGAATTTTTTAAGGAGTTGAATCATGTAGTGATCTATTCAATATCACTTCTGTAGAAATACATATAGTGGACAGGAGTTGTAGATTAAATAATAATACCTAGAACCAAAAATGTCCAACGAAGTTTGTTATTGCTAGTTGCAAGTTTTTTTGTCTATTCTCTAATTGATAGGATGTTTACATCTTCAAACATATTAGCCAATTTAAGGATTCCTCATTACTGATTTGTCATGATAATAGCAAGTCTCACTCTTCTCAACTGTAAAAGACAAAAAAGTTGGCATTGCAATCTGTGGAAATATGAAATAGATTAGTGGGATTGTTATCCCACGATTTTAGGAATTAGCAAGATTTGTTTTAGAAATTAGTCAAATTAGAATAAATATGTGATTAATTCACAGCCAGCTGTTAAGATTGTTTCCTTTGATTTTTAGGTAATCTGTTTTAATCCTGTGATTAGGGCTGCTGTTTATTTAGGCTATATATAACCCTGTTAAATTTGCAATGGGCCTACGGGGCCATACAAAGAGAAAAGTTAAATCACATACAAGTCTAAGTGAGGTTCTATCCTAAAACTAATTGGTTATAGGTAGAGTAACCCACTAGGCTTATATGTTAGTCTTCTTTCTCCTCTTTCTCTGATGTGAGACACTCACATATGGGTACTCTTAACACTCCCCTCACATGTGAGTCTCTTTTTACTTGGGCAATCTGGAGTGGTGTGTAGACAATCCTCATCAAGGCTGGACATCTGATTGAGGTCAAATAGGCCCTCTCTTGGGACAAACAATACTACTAGGTCACTTGCTCCATGCAGACTTCAATTCCTTCTCCAGTTACTTAAATAATAGACCCCCTTCTAGGGCAAATAGTAGGCTAAGATCTTCTTTGGCTTTGATACCATGTTAAATTATGGGCCTACGAGCCCACACAAATAAGAAAGTTAGACCACATACGAGTCTAAGTGAGGTTCTATCCTAAATCCAATTGGTGATAGGTGGAGTAGTCCACTAGGCTTATATGTTAGTCTGCTTTATCCTCTTTCTCCGATGTGGGATGCTCACATGTGAGTATTCTTAACAATAATCTTACTGTTATTCCTTCACCATCTCCACTCTCACCCGGACCTTTACCAGAACCTTTACCAGTGTCTAATACCACCATAGAACCCAATCTTTCTGATACAACTACCACAGAGAAAGAGCTACGCGTTTACTCTACGAGACAGAAACCTCAAGAGACAAAAACCCACACACACATTCTGCGAGGCCGTGACTCTGAACTGAATATTGAAACTCTGAATGATAACACAAGTATGCTCTCTAATTCTCCTATTGTACATACTGATGATCTTCCTATTGCTTTAAGGAAGGGTACTCGATCTTGCACACAACACCCAATCAGGCACTGTATTTCAGCAAAGGGACTAGCCTAACACTATAGGACATTTCTAGCCACTCTTAATGATACCCAGATTCCCAGAGATGTTTATGAGGCTCTTGCACAATCAAAATGGAAAAGTGTTGTCCTTGATGAGGTGCACGCATTGGAGAAGAATTCAAGGTGGGAATTGACAGATCTACCCATAGAAAAAAGAACAGTTGGATGTAAGTGGGATTTTTCAGTAAAGCAGAATTTAGATGGGAGTATAGGCAGATTTAAAGCACGGCTTGTAGCCAAAGGATTCACACAATCCTATATAGTATTGACTATAAGGAGACATTTGCTGCAGTTGCAAAGCTTAGTTCAATCAGAGCCTTGCTATCTCTTGCAGCAAACCTAAAGTGGCCTCTCTACCAACTTGATGTGAAAAATGTCTTTCTTAACGGAGATCTTAAGGAGGAAGTATTTATGGATATTCCATCGGGACTAGAGATAGAGGAAAATTTCAGACGGGTATGTAGACTCAAGAAGTCCTTGTATGGACTTAAACAATCTCCACGTGCATGGTTTGAGAGATTGAGAGTCACAGATTTATGCAATGCCAGACAAACCATCCTATGTTCATTAAAAGAAACCTGGAAGGTAAGAGAGCCATACTAATATTTTATGTTGACAACATTATCATGACAAGTGATCACTTGGAGGAGATTGATGAAATTAAGAAGTTCTCGGCAAGGGAGTTTGAAATGAAGGATTTGGGCAAACTTAGATATTTCCTAGGCATGGAAGTTGCTCGTTCAAAACAAGGAATCTCAGTATCTCAGAGAAAATATACCCTAGACCTCTTACGAGAAACAGGAATGTTGGGGCGTAAGCCTGCTAACACACCTCTTGATGTGACCAATAAAGTAGAATTGGAGGAAGACAGTCCTTTTACAGACAAAGGAAGATACCAAAGACTGGTGGGTAAGTTAATTTACCTAGCTCATACACGCCCTGATATCAGCTTTGCAGTTGGACTTATCAGTAGATCTATGAATAAGCCAACTGAGAGACATCTAGAAGTTGTTCTACGTAGTCTACGTTATCTCAAGAAGAGTCCAGGACGAGGATTGTTCTTCGAGAAGACAATCAATTGAGGATTAGCGGTAATGACAAATGCTTGATTGGGCTAGATCTTTGGAAGATCGAAGGTCTACTACTGGTTACTGCACATTCCTCTGGGGGAATCTAATCACGCAAAAAGCAACAGGTAGTAGCAAGAAGCAGTGCATAGGCTGAGTTTAGAGCAATGTTCCATGGTATATGCGAGGGAATATGGTTGGAACAAATGGTAAAAGAACTGGGGGTCAACTTGGAAGCACCTATTGTCTTGTATTGTGATAACAAGGCAGCAATCAATATTGCAAAAAATCCTGTTTATCATGATCAAACCAAGCATGTGGAGATCGATAGTCATTTCATCAAGGAGAACCTAGAGGAAGGAAGATTCAAGCTTGGGTATATACCCTCGAGTTAGCAGACTGCGGACATACTCACTAAAGCTCTACCTAAAGCAAGCTTTGAGAGTTTGAAGTCCAAGCTGGGTAAGCTTGACATGCATAACCCAGCTTGAGTGCGAGTGTGGAAATAAGAACTAGATTAGTGGGATTGCTATCCCACGATTTTAGGAATTAGCAAGATCTGTTTTAGAAATTATTCAAATTAGAATAAATCTGTGATTAATTCACAGCTAGCTGTTAAGATTGTTTCCTTTGACTTAGGTAATCTGAATTAATCCTGTGATTAGGGCTGCTGTTTATTTAGGCTATATATATGCCTTTGCTGGTTGTAACTGTAAGTCAAGTACTCATGGAATAAATCAGAAAGTATTCCAAATTCTTCACAATCATATGCTGAATAAGGCCTTCTGCACATTATAGGTTTTAAGGTCTAAGATAATTTGAAAAGCATTTATCAAGTTATAAAATAAACTTTCATGAACAGTAGTCGATAAAAAATCATCATCATACCTCCACCTCGGTAAACAGGAATGATGTGGTCTGCATGCCATGCATTGGCCTCAGATGGATCATTTGCTAATTTATCAAGCCTGTACTTATTAAACAATTAAATTGTCAGGTATTAAACGAACTTCACATTTGGAAGCATAACAATGAACTAAAGTTTATCTAGTAGCCAAGCCTATTATCGCCATGAAGTTTGAAAGATTGCTGATCAATATGCAAAGTATATGTGCAACATTCCATGCCTGAGTAGAAGTTAAGTTTCTCATGGACACACACATACTTGGCTGCAACGATAGGTTGCTAAAGCCATTTTTTAGAAAGCTGACACAATGAACAACTTAAAGAATTTAACCATGATATCAAGACTGAATAGTCATATAACAGTAAGCAAAGCTGAAATTATCATTCATTTCCGACTTACAGTTTCTTCCGACTTGCCACTTTAGGTGCCACTTTCTCAATGTATTCTGTTCGCCTCTCCAGTGATAATGGTTTTATTGTCTTCACAAGCTGATGACAGTCTAATTGGCAAATTGAACAGATGCCATGTTCTATTTGGAAAAGTTCCTGAGATCATGTATGGATTAATCGAATACCATCAACTCTGTGATTAGTAAATTATAGAAACACAAAATGGGGAAGAAAGCTCCTTTGAGGGCTCTCAACTGTAATTGCTAGTTCAGTATTTTGACACATATTTTTAATACTGTTAAAACTTTTACTTCCAATGGATTGTATGATAGAATGGAAAACAAGGAACTAAGAATAAGATAAACAAAAGTGCAGTTAAATCTGAAATAGTAGTTAATCTTAACAGTAACTAAACAAAATGTTAACAAATTGCCCAAAAACTAAATTAAAAACTAGAGTTCAAGTAGACATCCTTCAGCTTCAATAGAAGTTCTAACCTTGCGAAGGAATGCACTACTAGTCCTTGATCGATATTCTTCATAGCAGCTAAGGCTACAGAAAAGATCCTCAAAATATTCGGGGGCCATGGCATTGTCACTCCTGTGAAATTATTACTTTTAGCAGCAACTTAAGGAAATACCTTTATACATAAGAAGTATACTAGTGAAAAGGTAAACAGAGTAATCCAGAAAATAGAAGAGAATGAAAGGCGTACTTCATCCAAGATCAATGAAAATATAAACAGAATTCACAATTAGTAACTTGTGCAGAGGATTGCTTCTTAGGACCTACATTATTGCTTTTTGACATAGTTTGCAAAGTGGTTCATTCATAAGCGTCCAGCCCTGAGTGTATTGCTTTTCCTTTTTGCCAAAGCCACCACGTAGATTTACCACTTTCCAAACTGCATTTTCTGGCAAAGGATGGCTGATATTATACAAAGGAGTGGTACGCCTCTTGCTTCCACCATTCAACATTCCCTATGATCAAGCAAGTAGAGAATGGATCACAGAAGTTCATAAGTAACATATTACTAGATTAACATTTTTTGTCATTGATCAAAGATGAGGAGTTCAGATATCAATGAAAAACTTTTACATCAACACCTACTTCAGCATTGTGGTTAATACTTTCATTCAAGTATCGCAACTCAATGGATAAAGGAAGCTGCAATGTCTTTCCACATAATTTCCTTTTCTCAATAGGCCTTAGTTTATCCCACTCACTGACAAAAGTGAGAAGAGCAAGCCTACAATCTGGGTTGCCCTTGAAAATTGTGTAAACAGTCTCTTTGGTATCATTCCCTGTATGAGAACAAATTGACTCCAGTTCCTCTGGTTGAAAACTCTCAAACAGCGGCTGTGGTCGTAAATTCACCCCAGGAATGCATGAGTAGAGATGAATCCTTCCAGTATATTGACTCACCTGCACAGTAAAGAAGCATAGTCACAACAATTGACTTCCATTAGTTTGCTCTTACATCTCATCAACACTTAAGAGGAACTATTGATGTCTTCTAACAAGCTTGATGGAGAATATATTACCCAGATAAAGTTTTCTTACAATTGCACATTGCAATCACTAGACAGATACGAGAATTTGTTTGACAATAACATAACTATTCACTCAGCTGCTATAGTATATTCATGAACTCACAAGAATGCCATGATCATTTTATAAACAGAAGTGAATGAGGAATGATTGAATGGCAAGCAGATAGCAGCTACATTTTGAAGCAAACTGCAACGTCATGAACTATAAGCATTTCATCAGACAGTATACTGTTAGAACCTCACTAAACGAGTAGGGTAATTCAGTTGAAGCATCAACTAAACTGGAAATCTTAATTATCCCACAATTTTCACTTTTTCAGTGAACAGCTCTATGTAAAACTTAGATGAGCGGGGGGCCGGATGAACACAAAAGGAATCTATCAATTTTGAAAACCAAATCAGAAGTTATCAATAATGTCTTCGTATAACAAAATCATTAATTGTTATTTGCAAGTGTTTGAACAGAGCTACAGTTAGCCTGAGACAAATCCTGTAGTTAAATAGTATGAAGCCAGAAAGTAAAGATGGATAAATCAGAAAGCAGATATCATTGTCAAGGTTTACTACACATACCTCAAAGCGCAGAAAATTCGACTGCTTAGAGCAATGTCCCTCAGCTTCATTTTGCTCACAAGACCAAATATTCACTGATGTCTGAGTGTGAGATTGTTTTTCCTGCATTCTCAAATTTATAAGACAACCATTTTTTCACATTTTCTTCATTTTGGGAACATTATAGCTAAATCCCACACTCATGCTTTCGTTGTCTCTGCTTCCATTTTCTTTGTTAGAAGAATAAAATCTATTGAGACTTGCACTCTTAATTCCTAGGTTATATCTTTCTAGGTCCCATTGTACTGGAAAACTTTTGCCTATCTGTGGATCATGAACCAAACTAGCAGGTTCGTCAAATGAGATTTGATTATTCAATCCACACATAGACCAATATTCAGAAAATGCAAGGATGACAGGATCATTAGGTCTGGAGAGAAACCAAAAGAAGAAAAGAATTCGCGATGTATACCACATGATGATTGTCAGTTCGACATATGATGTCACCACAACTAGGCTCCTCTTCTGATTTACCAGTAAACTTCTTAGCCACTTCATCACGAATTGGTGAAGGCTGTATATCATCTGCTGAGCTTGTGACCGGCAACATATGAAGTTCTTCAGCAGAGAGCTTACTATGTGAGGCCATCTGTAAAGCCTGACCTCGGCATTCCTCATATTTATCAGATACTCCTAAATAAGAAACATTCTCAACCTGCAAATACAGATTAATAGGTTAAATTGGATGGAAGGAACAGCTTCCAATACTGTTATCTTTTTGAAGGAGTTTTTTTACCGAACAGCTAGAACTCAGGACTCAAAACATTACAACAGTTACTTGCATGAAACAAGCTTATCTAGCAATAGACTGCAAACCAGAACTTGTAGAGGAAAAGAAAAGTGAGTACCAATATTTCAGACAACGCATCATACTTTCCATTTGTAGTAGACGAAACACGATGAAGACTCTTGTTTAATCTTTGCCAAATTCTTTCATCCAGTGTATCCTGCAATATAACAGTCGCATCTTTTCATATGCATGGAATTGATGCAAATGGAGAGAAAACTTCAAATGTTACACCAGAAAGCAGACCTTTGCACAAAAAATGTATACATTGACAGGATTTATTTGTCCTCGTCTGTGTGCTCTATCCTCAGCCTAAAAGATTAGTGATGTAGGACAAACAGAATTGAATGAATAAACTGTAGTTGAAAATAAACCGATTATAACTTCAGAATATTAAAGCAGGATATAAGGACTATGCAGTATGTATGCACATATGCATGATTCTCTTTGGAAGAAGTCAATAAATAAGGAATAAAATTGCTTAGAAAAACTAACTTGTTAAAAATAGAATACATGAACAATCCATAATAGACAATCATGGGAAGTGTATTCGTTAACATTACTTATCTAAATATGATGCTCATTGAGACAAATTTACTGCATCTAAAAGTTCACCAAAAATTTGGGAAAAAGAAGAAATAAAAGCATAACTTCACAAAGATGGTTCATGTATGATAACACAAGAGCACCTCTATAACAAGCTTAGAATAAATACTATTGAGTGATAAGGCACAGTACAAGCAATTTATACAAAAACCACATTATGTACTGAAAAGGAAGTTATTTATCAGCGGAAACCTGGTCTATGGAGTACATCAACTTCCCCAAAAGAATTACAACCTTGTTCATGTTTCATCTTAGAATTTTGAAGTGAAGTGTTCTCTGCCAAGAGGTATGTGGAAATCACAAATTGAGGGATTTCCTTCATATTTGGTCTTCCCAAATTGGAGGCAATCTCTCCTACTTGTAGCCTTCTGTAGCTGGGTTTCTTTCCTAATTTAGAACCCTGTTTGTACATTATAAAACTCTATATCTTGTACAGAAAAAAGATGAAATATTATAATAGTCGTTCTTTCACATGGAAGTAGGTT
This sequence comes from Erythroxylum minutifolium, assembly GCA_027123815.1. NCBI lineage: Eukaryota > Viridiplantae > Streptophyta > Magnoliopsida > Malpighiales > Erythroxylaceae > Erythroxylum > Erythroxylum minutifolium. The sequence continues at coordinate 22,424,961 of JAOTJB010000007.1, read as the reverse complement.
AAATCAATCAAACCATGTAATTCATTGTGTCATTCTTTTTCACGCTATTTTCCTACATGGTATCTGAGTAGGTGTGACTGCCATCTTCAATGACTGACGTCACCAGCAGCTTCATTCCCTCCAAAGCTCTCGATAACGTGAGGGAGGTGTCCCCTACCCTAGGCACACAAAATCTAAAGTCTTCCTCCTTCAATCTCGTAGTGGAGAAACAAAACGGCAGAAACTATTGAGAATGGGCCCAAACAATGAAGTTGATGATAGACGGAAAAAGAAAATTGGGTTATCTTACTAGACAGATGAAGAAACCACTCACCATCGAGGCCTTGGCTTTGCAACGCTGGAGATCCAAAAATTCAATGGTCACCACATGGCTAGTGAACTCGATGCAGCCCTCAATCGGAAAGGCCTACTTGTTTTTGCCAATGGTACATGATGTTTGGGAGGCCGTTCAAGAGACCTACTCAGATGTTGAAAATGCTTCCCAAATCTTCGAGATCAAGACCAGGTTGTGGCAATTAAAACAAGGTGAAAGGGAAGTCACCGAGTATTATATGGAAATGGTGGGGCTTTGGCAAGAACTCGATGTGAGTTCAGATGAGGCTTGGGAATGGCCTAATGACAGCGCACGCTACAAGAGGAAGGTAGAAAGCAAATGGGTACTCCATGGATTATTAGCCCAATGGGGTAGTTGTCTAAAAGCCTTAAGTACTTGTATTAATAATCCATGGATTGTTGACTCAGGAGTCTCTATTCACATGACTGGTGCTTATCAATTATTTACTACATACTCACGTTGTTATGGGAATTTAAAGGTTAAAATTGTATATGGTTCCATCTCCTTAGTAGTATTCGATTATCTGACTCTATTAGTCTTGATCATGTCCTTCATATCCCTAAATTAGCTTGTAAC
>JAOTJB010000007.1:22270679-22285697 GCA_027123815.1 Erythroxylum minutifolium | reverse complement strand
ATTAAATTTTAAAATATTTTTAAAATATATAAATTTCAGATAAAATTTGATTTAATAATTAAAAATATATAGAATAAATATTAGTTTATAAAGAAAAAGAAATGATGGAAAGTAAGGATCAAAGATTTTCCGGCTTGCATAGAAAATGAATAGATTCAATTTAAGAAAAGCTCATAATAAGAATCTGGGAATAATCAATACATATAAAGATGACACCGTATGAAAAGGGTGCCAGTGAGTCTGGGAAGTGTGCCAATGTCTCATTTCACGAATAGTCGTTATTTGCAAATCAACTTATCGACAATGGAGGCCAGGTGTTCGACGAAATGGGTGGTGTTTGTTATAATGGTACTATTGGTTGCTTCATGCCATGCAAGCGAAGAAGTGCAAGACAAACAAGACTGCATAGTTGAAGGCATGCAACACCGCACTGATTTGACCAATTTATGCCAGGACTGTTGTAACAACAAGTGCAGTGAGCAACCTCCAGCTTCCCAATCTGCTCGTCGGATCATAGGCATAGAACGTCGTTTCGCCAAATGTTAGAAAGATTTCGGTTTGTAAGTGTTTGCTCTTTAACTTCCAAACACAAACTCAGTTTAAATAAAAGATTTTTTTATCTGATAAGAAGACTCTTTAAGTTAAATTTTATTTCATTTTTATAGTTAATTACATGAATACATAAATTTGAAAATGAGCAAATGCATATTAAAATGCTAAATTAGAAGGAAATTTTTGGTTAAAAAAGAAAAAAATTATGGTAAACCATGTTTATTTATTAACATCTTGGTAGCATTTTCATGATAGCAGATATTAAACAAAATTTCAAGTGAAGGAAAGAAAGGATTATAAATGTATTTCCAGGATTAGTTTTGGATTTGAAACGTAACCCAGCAGATGAGTAAACAATGAGTCTTCCTGTATGATTATGTTGCCAAAATACAAAATTTTCTACCGGGATGTACAAAATCAATCCTTAAACTTGGTTCCTATTGCCTTACTCAACAACCATAGAGACGGTAAATTTTGCCCTGATTGTGCTGAGTCTGAAAACTAAAGCCAGGCCTGCTGGCAGGACATCTTTGACCTCTACGCCTACTTGTTACCTTCTCCCACCATCCCACTACTCTACTCCTCATAGCCAGTTCATTCTGCAAATTTTGCTGCTTTATTATATCCTTCGAATCAGAAGAAGATACAACAGACAGCCTCCTTCTTCTCCTCCCCCTAATGCATCTCTTTCTTGCACTACCAACAACATCCTCAACTTCCCCTCCAAATGCATGTAAATCCTCATTAACCTCACACCTTGACAGAGAGACCAGACTCGGTAGAATTTCACCCTGGAAGTCCTTCTGCCGTTGCTTTCCCCTTCTTGTTCGGCTATTTCTTGGCTTAGTTATTGGTGAAGTTAGGTTTATAGTTTCCTCCATTTGGATATAAATTTTCTTATATGATTCTTCCACCTTTGTCTCCTTTAGTTTCTGTGTCATGGCTTCGGAGTAGTCCATCCCACTTGAAAGACAATTATCAGGACGATCAATAGCCCCATAATACATGACCAGATCAAAATCACTCTCTGGATCATCTGCCACAAAAGATGATATCTCCGCAAACCAATTAAGGGCATCAAGCTTTAGAGCTTCAGGTGTGAGTTTGACACTCCCAGTACAAGTTCGAACCCCATTCGACGAAATAGCAACTATAGTCTCTGCGGCAATTCTGTCTTGTTCCTTAGTCAAAGATTGTCTTTCCTTCCCTGACAGTTGAAGAACTGTATCCATCAGGTTTTCATTTGAATCTCCTCTAGGTGGTAATCTTTCCCTATTTTCTGGGCTTGCAGGTCCTCCCATACTTACTTCTGGTGATTGAGGATGAGCATCCTTACCTATGCATGAGTTGAGATCAAAGCACAATTGGAAACCCAAATGTTTTTTGCAGATCCTATTCTCCCCAACATGATTATTTAAAGTTAGATGCTCATCTGAAAAAGCTGCAGAACTGCAATCCAAGTTAACATCCAGGATTGAATCTTCCTTAACATTACATGCATCATTATCTTTTAATAAATTTTTGTGGATTTTTGGTGGATAGGCATGAGATGAATACTGGTGGTTAGAAAAGAAAGGTCTAAAATTTGTCAGATCCCCATCTGTGATCAAAGTTCTTCTCGCAGACACCTCAGATGAACCAGGGAAAACAGAATTGAGGTTTATATTGCCTGTAGATTCCATGTTGACAGAATTTTGTACCTGCTTCCTGGAATCAGTGTCATCTGATGTTAATTTATTATCACTCTTGCAGAAGTTGCTTCGAGCAATTTGGTTATATCGCGGATCTCTAAAGCTTTGAGAATTTTCTCTGGAAACTGAAGAGATGCCAAAACCAGAAAATTTATTCGATCTTTCAGTAGTAAAACATGGAAGTGCTTGAACTGCTATAGGTGCCCTCAGAACATGGTGGGTGTTCTTTATCCAAGATGAGAATGAAGATGCATCATTTTTCATAACATCCACCAGAGGAACAACCTGATTTGATGACTGCCTGCGATCTATGGCAACCTGTCCAGCATTGGTGATGGGCAACTCACTATCAAAGCTCTCTAAACCCAAGGGTTTCCTTTTTCCATGTAACCTACTGCCACTCTGATCAAAGAGATGAGATGTGGAAGTTTCACAAGCTTGCTTAATATCAGTATCTTCAGAAGAAGAGGATAATGCATTGGCACCGATGCATCCAGGAGACAAACTCAAAGCATGCCTACTTGGCCCTGAATGCGTAGTTAATCACCATGTCAAGATTTGCATAAATAGTAATTAAAGCTTGATAATGAACAATTGTAGTAATGAAGACTATAATAGATTTCTATGCAAATAACAGGAATATAAATGCTAAATTAAATTACCAAAACCTGACAATAGAGTTCTTACCAGCTTCATCATTATCAGATAACCATTCTTGTTGACTTTTATTCTTTTTCAAGTTCAAAACAAACGAACTTCCCCCTCTTTCACAAGTAACTGGTGTAGTATTCTTTGGTTGAACCTGGAAATCAGAATTTGGTTTTCCAGAAAAATCATGGAGCATAATCTTGTCAATGCCAGAGACCAAACCTGGTTTTTTGTCGAGACTGGCAGGTTCATTCAAATGAGATGAACATTTGTCTGTCCCAAATGCTGTAGCTTGAGTCTTGTGATCCTCTTGAAAAATATGGATGACTTGATATGGTTCTACAACACTCTTCTGTGCACTCCCAAAAACTGCCTTCGAAGAATGGCTTTGCACATCAGATAGATCAGGAACCTTGTCCTTTGGCAAAGATTCCTCCTCTTCACTGTCAATGTATTCATCAGCTGGAAGTTCAAGATCCAACATCTTTTTACCAACTCTCTTGCACTTGTACTCAGATAACTCAGGCTTTATATTAGGATATCCAGTTTGAAGAAGATCACAAGCTTTTGAGGCTGTTTCTACAACAAAATTTGGAACTACTTTGTTCCTTTCAGCACCAGAAAAAGATAAATGTTCAGGTTTCAGCCAAGGAAAGGAAGAAACTTGCTGCATTTTCTGGGGACGTAGAAATGAATTTAGGGAGAATATAGGGTCTGACTGTAAGTCCTGCAACCGTGGATGATGTTGAGGTGACTGACTCCTTTTTTCATCCATCAATTCTCTTTGTTTGTTATAAAGGCGATGGAGTTCATGAATCTGTATAGTCAAGAAAAATTTTGGAGTTACTCAAAACCGAAAACCGGTAAGTTACAATGGACTTGAACCTGACAACATCGGAAAATCATTCTCAAATGTATCAGATGAAGCAAAAAAGGAAAGTCCAAGTAGGAAATGCTGGGTCAATTTTAAATGTTTGAAGTTTTTAAGTTAAATAAGCAAACAGAAGGTACCAACTAGGCTGCTTATTTTATTTTTGTTAAAAAAGAGTGCTTGGAAAGTGCAACATTTCATGCTCCTCATCTTGCCTTCTCTCTGATAGACCAACACTAACCCTTAAAAATGATGAAACCTATGCACAAATGAACAGTATGCACTAGACGGGCTTGTGCCAGCCAGGAGTCGATGTTCTCAAGCAGTTAACAGCACTCCAATGTTTACTTTTCAGATTAATTAATCTTGATTGTAACAATGAAGTTTTTAGCACCTAAAAAACCTTGAAAATTCTGTGGGACATTAAAATGAAACTGCATATCGGACGATTTATAATGTTCTGAAGCAACTTGGCCTTTGCAATGGACAGCAATTATCAGTTAATGAAGAAGGAACATGAACATCTTGCTGAAAGATAACAAGCAAAATCTAATCATTCTGAAACTTATGATCGAACACACCTGATACCTAAAAATAACTTCATGCTGGAGTATTTTTTGCCTCAATATTTCCTTATAATTGTGGTGCAAAGTTAGAGGCATCAAGCTACCATAACTGCAGTTTCCATTCTTGAATTCGTTGTCACTGCAATATAAGTTGTTAAAAATAGGATTTTGATTAGGACCTATAGTGGCATAATATCCAGGGATGTAGCTGCAGCACTTCTCTGATTGAATTTCTGGCATTGTCTGGAAAATTGGAGCACAATCTTCTGTTAATAGCTTAATAATGAACTACAGAGCAACCTGGGCACTGTGAACAGAAAATCCTGCAACACTAATGCCTTCAAGCAGCTTCTGCTTCCATGTAAAATGAGCAGCTAAGATTACACAGATGGAACAAAATGCCAGATGCATATGGGATTTAAGCAGCGAATCATTCAGCCTCGTTACGTTTTCAGTAGTGAAGATCCATTGGGCTGATACCGACAGTGTCATATTTAACTAACAGAAAGGCAATGAATCTAAAAGAGGTGACGATGACATTCCACACTCTCTTACGTCCCTCAACTCACCCCCAAGAATTAAATGGCAGACAGAGACGGAAGGTTTATTACAATCTTTTTTTTTTCTCCAGAGAAATATTCAGGATATATTATGCAATATTGAAATAAAGAAAAAAGTAAGAAATACACACACAAATATATATCTACGACCAAGTTTATGTTCTAACATAATACAAAGGCATCTGCATACCACAAAAATCTCCAAAATGAATGATAAACCAGGAGATCAGCTAGTGTAGCCAGAATAAGATTGCCCAGAAACTTCTAACCCAAATATTGAAAAGTTAAAGAAAATTGCAATTTGAGCCCAGTTTTTTCTTCGAGGTGCAGGACACTTTCTAAGTTCCCAAACAAAAATTTTCGTTTAGTCGGAAAAAAAGAAAAGAAAGAAAATCTTCACCTATCTGGAAAGGAAAATGTATGTTCTTTCAGCCGTAAATTATATTAGTCGCATTAATGGATAATCGGATGATAACCACGGCAACAACATGCTTATCGCTCCCATGTACAGAGCTTCATTGAATCTATAATGGAAGCGCAAGGGACGTTCATAAGACTAGAAAACACAATCCTAACGATTACCAAACAATGAAATATCACTAACCAAACCCATCAACCACTCAATAAGAAGAAACAAAAGAACTGAGAAAGGCACGATATACATGCATCAGAACAATCAAAGGATCTTCAAAGCATACCTGACGAAGAAAATGGAGAACACAATCTTGAGTCTAAGAACCAACGCAGGGTCATCCACTGAAAAAAAATAATCTCCCGACACTAAATAAAATAAAAAAGCACAAAACAGTGTATCTTTTTGACAAGTAAATGGATCAAGAACAAACATCAAAAGAGGCAGATGATAAAGTGGGCATTTCTCAAACAACACGAGCAGTGAAAGAAATGAGGATTTTGGATCTGTTGGGCCATTATCTCAAGGAAGATTTAGAGAGAGAGAAAAGGCTAATAAGAAAACGAAGAAATCTACACATAAAACAAACGGAACTTGCGTGAGAAGAGACATGAAAGCTGTCAAAATTTTCTCTCTCCTTCCTGCTCTGTCACTAGTGAAGAAACAAAAATAAAAATAACAATCCTTAATTCATTTTTGATGTTTTTGCGTGATGGGTATGTTGACTAGATTCTCTCCACAATCCTGGTTTTCGGAAATAGCTTAAATCGTCTTCTTGTGCTTCTGTTTCTTTCCTCCGTTGGGCGCTAGCAAAATTTCATTTTCTTTTGGGACATGAAACTCTACGGGAGAGAAAACATTGAAAGAGAGAGAAATCAGACAACAAAGAAGAGCAGACAGCAAACTTGATGGGGGGGGAGAAACAGACGCAGTAAAGCAATCTCGTAAAGAAACAACCTTGATTTTAATACCATCTTGTTAGTTACGGATCATGGTTACTTTTCTAATCCCCTAGACGTGTTGATATTATTTTGTACACGTGGATTAAGCAAGCATAAAACAAACAGAAAAGAACTTTTGTAATTGCACTAACATGTGACCAAATGTGGTAACAAGTCCGCATTAGTTGGTTCAATTTAAAATTTTAAAAAATAAGTTTTTTAAAATTTTTTCTTTGAAAATTTAGATTTTTGGTTGAAATCTCTAAACTCAAAATTTATTTCGAAACTCAAAATTTTTTATTTAAATTTAGATATAATTTGAAATTCAACTAAATTAACTTTTGTTCATTACATACGAATTGTGTTAGAATGAATATGTCAATATTAGATATTTATACTTGTGAGAAAACTTTCTAACGCCGAAAGTTTAATTAGGCTAAAAGAGAAATTTGTTCGAATGATACGGTGAATATAGTAAAATTGTACCTCAATTAGGATTAGAAAAAATAAGACATGCAAAATATTATTATAATTAAAAAAGAAAAGTTGTAATACAAACACCCTCTAATTATTAATTTGCCCCGACAAACTATTAATTTGTACTTATAAGATTGAAATCATCACAAATTCTACTCTTGGATGCTCGAATATGTTTTTTATTCTATAAAGATTTAATTAAGAATCAATCAATCGTTACACTACCTTGCTATTGTCATATTATTTACATTTTTTTAAGATCACGTGAGGATTGACACCAAACAAACTTGTCACTATTAAACTTCTTTGTCATAAAATTTACTAAATTATCTTTTGTATAAGCTTTTTTGCATATCAACAATTTCTTTTCCCACTTTTCTATATACAAAATAAAATTGAACTCACATGTACTTAGTTTTTGAATAAAATTATGAATTAGTTACTAGACATAAGACATTTTGACTGGTACAAATTAATGAAACTTTTTATTATTTGTGTTCAATTCTTCCGAAACCAATTTAAATTATATCACTTCTTTCTTGCCTTGTGTAAGGATTTGCTTTTATCAAGTTTAACAATAAAGTCACATCATCCTTATTGTAATGGAAGGATCAAACTTTATTGTTAAACTTGATAAAAGTTTTTGTAAGGTTCAATGTCGATCTGCTATTTCTTGCACCTGAGAAGTAGAAAATGATGAAGTAAGCTGCGAAGCTCAGTAGCTAAAACGTTTATAGTCATCGGTGATGAATCACACACACACACAACCAAGCATATTTATATACACCAATTCAGTTCACATAACATTTAATTTAAATTACAGTCACATAATCTATATCTTTTATTTTACAATCATCAAACAAATCATTCAATTATAAATCATGCCCAGCAAATCATAACAAAGTACATAACAATATGGCTCGAGAGAATCCCATAAAACAGAATGGCGAAACTGAACTTTACACCATGAACAGAATGAGTTCATTTTTCAGAGCTCATGTGTCACAAGCAGGCAAGTGGGAGAAGGCTTTAGGTCAACGCGTAAGTGACAAACAAAATGGTATCTCTCTTGCCCACACAAGCAAATTTCCGATGCTTACATATTTAATATCATAATCGTATTTTCATGCTTCTTAAATTTTCTATTTTTCATTAACATCAAAGCAACAGAATTCTTCTAAAGCAAACATGATTTCAATCACAGATTATTTTTCCCAGATACACAATAAATAAAAGCAAGCATTTAAGTACACATACAAACAAACAATTCAGCTCATCATCATAATGACTGTAAATGTATTACCCACCTATTTACTTGTAACTTTAAGCTCAAGTTTGTCTTTCCTCTTGTTCTTGCCTTCGACTTTCTTGGTTTACTTCAAATTAACATATTTTCATTCAATCATCATATACAAATAAAACTTCCATAAAGCTCTATTATCCAAAAATGAGCTTAGATTTAATCTACTCTTAGTTTATCTAACTAGAAGAACTAAGATCTAGTTAAAAGTTCATAAAAATCAAAAAAATAAATCTCTTGTTCCTCTTCTTTCTCTCTTCATTTTCAACACTTAAAAACTTAGTTTCTCTGCTTTCTTCTTCTATCAAAATAGAAAATAAATAAAGGGTTATCTAAAACTCAGCTGAACCTTCTTCTTCCACTTCTTATCTCCTTTATCTTTCTTTTCTTCTTCTTCTTTTCTGGTTCGGTTTCTGCTTCTCTTCTTATACTTCTTTCTACATTTTTCTTCTCTCTTTCTTTCTTATTTTACACGATTCTCTCTTTTTCCCTAACCTCTCAAACACGTCTCTCCCTTACACGACTTTCTTCCTCTTTCTCTAGTTTCTTCTAAGTTCTTCTTTTCTTTCTTCCTTACTTCTACACATCTCTCACCAACTCACCCTTCATTCACTTCTTCTTTTATTAATTCAAGACAACAAATTTTTTTTAATCTTTCTAAGCTTACCCTTCCATATTTGATTTAATATCTTCTAACTCCTTAACTTAATTTTAACACTTCCATTTAATTCATGCAACCATATGTAATTAAAAAATATTCATAAATAAACTCCACAAATTTCTAATTTAAAAATTATGATTTTTACTCATAACTAAACGCCAATAATTTCTCATTTAATAATTCTAACTTTCAAGAAAAGTTTGGGATCCAACAATTCTTCCCCTTAAAGAATTTCGTCCTCGAAATGCTTACCTGAGTGATCAAACAAATGGGGGTAATGCTGTCTTATGCTTTCCTCTGTCTCTCAAGTAGCTTCTTCACTCGAATGATTTCTTCCAAATGACTATATCCAACGGAATCGCTCGATTTAGTTGTTTATTCAAACACCCTACAATCTTAACTGGTTCCCTAATATATCTCAGGTTTCTCACAATTTCACTACCCCTTTTTACCGAACTTCAACACAGCTGGTTAAGGCGATGCGATACTCTCAAAATTTTTTTATATTCTACTTGCTATTCCATATCTCTTTAGCGTTGATCCACTTAACTCTTCTGTTTTTCTTGAGTCGCACAGATTGTACTATAGATCAATTTTCACGTCATATATAATCATTCACTTGCATTTATCATATATAATCGTTTTCACATTTCAATTTTATCATACCTAAGTTCCTTTAACAATAACAACAACATCGTCGCAAATTCATGAACCTAATAATATAGGTAGGCTACTTTACATTAAACAAAATTCATGCACTCTCTATGGCATATTCAATTTCTTATGCCTGAGTCCTATTTTTAACTGACTCTAATAATCACTTATGATTTGTTTAATAGTCATTCATTCCTAGAAATGGAACATTTAATTTACGCGATATGTTTCGATAAAATATCTCTATCACAAGAAGGTTTCTTACTCAATCATCAACACTGTTTCCATAATCTTTATCAATCAACTATATTCATCATTATTGTTTTAGCCATTCTTAATACCTCATTAAGATCAATTTCAATTGTTCATGATATTTCAATAAAATCAATTACTGTCACACTTTACATGATCAGAATAATAGAAAGGTATTTTCAACAGGTCACCAATTAATATTTCATGCTCATGATACTTCAATCGCAATTGATTCTAAACAACCTTTGAATAATCTATAACTATTCAAAAGTTACTTCTCTATAGTAGTTACCTTTTCAATATAACCACCTAATCCCATATTTTCATTGCGTTACTCTGATTCATCTCATGATTTCGACTACAGGGATCATAAATTACCTCCTATACCATATCCAAATATAGATTTCATATATGCTCAATCGCATTATCCACCAATGTAACCACGTTATTGGATATGCACTCATAATAACTGATCAACATAACCTTGAGAACTTCTACATATATCACTATCCTTTATTTTATCTTCCATACGTACATTCTTAATCAATTCAAAATTATAGACACATATCCATCTTGAAATTCTAATCTCAAATCCACTAACATAGTCTTATACCAGATCATAACTCTTATCACATTAATTAAATAATCATTTTAAATTCCAAGTTTAACCTTTCAATTCCACTTTGCTTGTACACTTTAAATCTTGTCATTTTTACCTATGTCTCTATTTCTTTCTCAGTCAATTCATGGAAATATATTCACGTCCATATCAATTCAAATACATATCCACAATAAAATTCCATTACCATATTCACTGACATAACCACAAATACTGAATATATGTCTAACATATCGAACTACGTAGTATTTCTTATTTTTAGATATCCATAAACTGTCATTATTTTACAGTCTAACAAATCATCATTCTTCTCATTGTTTCTAATAGCTCAAACTCTTAACGAAAGTTCATACATGTGACTCATGCGGTTGCAATTACTAGGATTCTATACTCATCAGTACCCTTCTCTAATGGTAGGGAATCAGGTGCAACAAATCCTTGCAAAACTTCTCGTGTTCTTTCATGAGGTGGCATTTTACTCCTTTAATAAGACATTATCTTTTAGTTTACTCTTCATTTTAATCTTATTTCCTACATGTATGCATGATATGCATGTCACTTAATGCATTTAATAAACTTAACAATGCAAACAAATAATTTAACAATACAAACACTTTATCACTCATCATATATTTCATAGTATAACATATTCTAAGCCTAGAAATCGTTAGAAACCATAGGCTCTAATACCAAAGATGTTTGCTCTGATACTAAAGATGTTGGCTCCGGGTCTCGGCTCTTATTCCGTAGTGACAAGGTGCCAAAATTGGGGGACTTTTCAAAATAAAAAATATATAAAACTAACATCCAGATAAAAAGAATTAAATTCTTGGTGGGAGTAATAACAAAACATAAACAAATAAAAAAAATTTCACGGCTGTGCATGAGAATGTCACGACCGTGACAAACTAGGAGTCACGGGCGTGAGAGGGGGCATCGCGATCGTGCTTGTGCACTATCGCGACTTTTGGTGAATAGTGGAGGTTCGTCGCGATTGTGCTTGTGCACGATTGCGACATTCATGATAAGTCTAAATGTACACTCCTACTTCAAATCATCATAACTTTCAATCCCAAAGTCCAAAAGTTATAAATTTTATATCGTTAGAAAGATAAAAGAATGATCTACAACTTTCATGTAGACAATTTTATCTAATTCTACCTAGATCAATATAGTTTATTCATTGAAATTTCAAAATACACTTTTATGACCTTATTCTGTTATTTTCTCTCATCTGTCAATATACATTCTTACAAAAACAAAAGGCCCGAATCCAACAATCATAGACTATACATACATAACTCCTAAATTAACCTTCAGAAAAATCTATTCAAAGTCTTCAACATCTATCAATTTCATTCCCAACCAAAAAAATATAGCAATTTTAACAAAAGAGGAATTTGGACATGAACAGACGAATATATCTTCTAACTCTTACTGTCATTCACTTCTCAAATAAAACAGAGTATGTACATTGCTCTAATTATAAGCAAAAGCCATATTAGTAGCATAATGCAAAAATACAACATGGATGCTCATACCTAACATGCTTATAAAGCTACTAAAAATGATCCACAGTAACTTAGTTACAAAAGATAGAAATTCTTGGAGTCAGCTAAAGTTTTTGCAAGGTTCAATGTCGATCTGCTATTTCTTGCACTTGAGAAGTGGAAAATGAAGAGTTGACCTGTGAAGCTCATTGGCTAATACGTTTATAGCCATTGGTGATGAGCCCCCTACACAACCAAGTATATTTATATGCACCAATCCAGTTCACAGAACACTTAATTTAAATTACAGTCACATAATCCATATCATATATTTTACAATCATCAAACAAAGCATTCAATTATAAATCATGCTTAGCAAATCACAACAAATTACACAACAATATGGCTCTGGAGAATCCCATAAAACAGAATAGCGAAACCAAAGTTAACACCATGAACAAAATGAGTCCATTTTTTAAAATTCATATGTCATAAGCGGGCAGCCGGGAGACGGCTATAGGTCAACGTGCACGTGACGAACAGAATGGTATCTCTCTTGCCCACACAAGTAAATTTCCAATGCTTAAATATTTCATATCATATTCATATTTTCTTGCTTCTTGAAGTTTTTCTGTTTTTCATTAATACTAAATGTAGTATCTTTCAAAGTAAACATGATATCAAATTCACATAATATTTTTCCCACATTCACAATGATTCAAGACAAGCAATAACGTACAAGCAAATATTTTAGCCCATCATCACAATAACTATAAACATACTACCCACCTATTTACTTATAAATCCAAGCTCAAGTTTGTTCTTCCTTTTGCTCTTGATTCCCTTTAAACAAACATATTATCATTCAAACAACATACACGGATAGAACTTCCCTAAAGCTCTATTATCCAAAAATGAGCTTAGACTTAATCTACTCTCAGTTTATCTAAGCTAGAAGAACTAAGATCTAGTTAAAGTTCATGAAAATCTAAGAATATAATTCTCTTATTCCTCTTCTTTCTCTCTTCATTTTTTGCACATAGAAAACCTAGTTTCTCTACTTTCTTCTTCTATTAAAACAAAAAAATAGATAAAGGGTTACCTAAAACTCAGTTGAACCTTCTTCTTCCACTTCTTATCTCCTTTATCTTTCTTTCCTTCTTCTTCTTCTTTCTATGCTTCGGTTTTGTCCTTCTCTTCTTCTAGTTTCTTGTACGACTTTCTCTATTTTTCTTTCATACTATACACAACTCTCTTCTCTTCTTATTTCTTTAAGACAAACTTTTAATCTTCCAAACTTACCCTTCCACATTTCATCTAATTCCTACTAACTCCTTGCTTTATTTTAGCATTTCCATTTAATACATGCAAACACATATACTAAATCCAAAAATTTTTAAATCCAAGAATTCAAATTTTCGGTTCATGCTTGCTAGTTTATTAAAATAAATTCTAAGAAAAATTTGGGGTCCAACACTTTATGTATAATTAATATATACATTTTTTTAAATCAATTTTTATTAAGCAATTATGTTAATTAAATGACATGACATTTCTCATATAACTTTTTTTTGGTTCACTTTCTTTTAAAATAAATTTAAGTTGAATTTATTCATTTAAAAATTTTATTTAATTTTACATATACATTAAAAAAATCTTTTAAACTACCCAATATAAGAAATTAAAAAATTTAAATTAAAAAAGGCCACATTCGAGCTCGAGTCGGATAGGCTTGATAGGGCTGAAACTTGGGCTCTAAATCTAAGACTCAGTCAGATTCATATCAAGCCCTAGCCTGAACTTAGTCCTATCTACTGCCAACACTAGGAACACGCCGAACTCGTTTAGGGATTGTTTGGTTCCACTTTTATTTTTTTGTTTTAGTTTTTAGTTTTTGTTTTTCTTTCAAGTAAAAACAAAAATCTGCTTACTTATTAATATCAATGTAGTTATATTTTTATTATTAATAATAATTATATATCAGATAAAACTTAAAGATAAATTATTTTTGTTTATTAATTTGGAAAGAGTCTCTCTACTAGTTAGGAGTAAGGCTGCATATTATTGGACCTCCATAGACCCTGCGTATCAGCGGAATTCATATTGAGTGTTCTTGATATAATATTTATTAGTAAATTATTAATAAAATTATTTATTTTTAAATAAATAATTTAAATTTTAAATTTTAAAATTTAATGTTAAATATATTTTAATTATTTAATCAAATGTTATTTTAAATTTATAAATTTTGAAGATATTTTAAATTTAACTATATTTATTAATAATTATCTAATTAATTATACTAATGTAATTATCAAATAAAATAAAATTTAATTATTCATAATTTTTATTAATAATTAACTTAAATTAATTAAGTGTATAATATTAAATTAAATTATTCACAATTCTTATTAACAAGTAATATATCAAATAATTAAATAATTTATATTTAGTTGATACTAAACCAAATTTTTAAAAAACAAAAACCACCACTTGTAGTTGTCATAAAATTTGAAAACATGAAAAATTCAAAACTAAAAACAGAAATCAAAAACTTAAACAACCGATTTTTCTATTAAATTTAAAAACAAAAATAAAAAACAAAAAATAGAAACAGAAATAATTAGTCCAGATGTATAACTCACCATTGTGAACAGAATAATGGATTGAAGAAATCGTGGATGTGTCAACTTTTAAAACAAAAACATATCACTTATCTTTCTAACTTAAAAGCAAGACTATTACTTGCATCAAAGACATGGTTGAATCAATTGTTTAAGTATAGACTTCTTCTACTGCTCCTGGCCTCGCCAAAACGCCACTTTATTCTCTCTTAATATTACGAGGTAGATAAAAACTAAAAAGCCTAATTGTGTTCGACATTTTATTTGTTGCTATTGCGGCGCCCCAGCATAGACTCTCAGTCACCGGTACGTTAATGTCACAAAATACCGGGGAAGTTGAGATGCCAGCTTATATAATATGAGACCTTGTTACAAATGAAACACGCTTGTTTTAAGTTGATTCTCCATTGGAATTTAACACGCATAGGTCTTCACTTCATTGGACTAATAAAGTTCCATTCCAACACAAACACGATCTCTCCAGAAAGCACCTGCTTCGTAAACATTAAGTATTAGAATTACTGAAAGGAGTATTTAGTCAATTTCAGTCTCGCCTGGAACACGTGCTCTTATGCTTCACCCATTACGTTCCCTGGAAATATCCCACTAATAATTGTCCCAAGCTCACCGACCATTACCAACCTCTCAGAAACTTACAACACAAAGAACGAAGAGACACACCGGCGGCCATATGTGTACG